>CM056823.1:16255000-16380000 GCA_029853015.1 Chelidonichthys spinosus | reverse complement strand
TTTGGGAGAGAGAGAGAGAGAGAGAGAGAGAGAGAGAGAGAGAGAGAGAGAGACGGCCGTTCGTTGGATTCTGAAGCTGTTTTCTCCGATAGAAGTTGGAAAGACATCAGTCACACACACACACACACACGCACACACACACTCACATTAATGCTTCACAGACAGGATTGCTGAGGGGTTCTTGCATGTGTGCGACTGTCTGCTCCCTATTTTAATGCATGTAAGTGTGTGTGTGTGTGTGTGTGTGTGTGTATGTGTGTGTGTGTGTGTGTGTGTGTGTGTGTGAGACTGAGTGTTTTGAAAAGCTCTTTGGCGTTTGACTGACAGTTGAGGAAGATGGATGTGTTGCAGAAACTGGACAGTGGGGGATCTGAAGGGGGTCTGTTGACTGTGTTTGTGTGTTTGTGCATGAAGGTGTGTATATGTAAGCGAGGGGGGACACCTGCTGACTGATAGACGTTTCAGTCCTTCAGGCTTTGGCGAGGCGAGATGAGATGACCATATGTGTGTCATAGATTTCCTTCTCAAGTGGGTCTCCATAGCAGCAGTGTAGCACAGGACACAAAACAGAGACGGACTCTGGACTCCAGAGAGCAAAGATTGCTTCCAAACACCACTCGTCGCCTCCATCAGTTTCTGTATTGTTCTCAGACCAGCAATGATTGAACCCAGTGAATCTCCCTTTAAGAAATCCCTACTCATGGGCCTGAACTGGAGCTCGTTTGTCACATAGTTACGTTGTTTTTTTCATCACTGTGGTGTCGAGAGAAGAAAACAGTGGAAGTCAGAAAACACTGCGACTGATGGAGACTGATTTTCTGAGGATGTAAACATTTCTTTTCGCTGTAAACATTTTGCCTTTGATAGGCCAAACATGTTTTTAAATTTACATAAATCATTCCATGCACTTTAGCCGCACATATTTAATTCACAGCTATTTTGTCTGAAAAGTCCAAGTTAAAACGTGAATGCTGGTTCGGATTTTCTGATGACACCAGAACATGAGTGAGATTTTAAACCACGTTTGTCATTCTTAAATCTGAGTGTTTTAAACACAGATTATTCCTAATGCCATCAGTATCCTCAACCAAACCAAGTAACAATATCAAACTGAGATACTATTTTACTCTTATTCTTATGTATTTAAGCATATTTATTATCTTTTTCTTTTTTTATCGTGATATTTTCATTCACATGTCTGAGATGATATTGTGGCTGTATGTCTATCTGTCTTTTATGTATGGTGAGCCAAGGAAAAATGTCCACCTTGGTGGACATTAAAGATTCTATTCTATTCTATTACGTGGATAAAAACACTTCACTGTGACTGGAAACAGAGTGTTTTAGGATATAATCTGGAATTGTAGAAATATGGTTATCTTTCTCTATTTTTTATACAGTATATTGATGTAGTTGCAGTTTATATCCGGTAGTCTTTTTTTTCTACATACTATCAGAAATTTAGTGCTGAGTCAACATTTGTGAAGGAATGGGGAAACTTGACAGCGCTTGTGTGTGTGTTTATTTTTCTATATCATCCAATGACAAAGTAAACACATCCGGCTGTAAGGGAGACACTAAGCAGAGACACAGAAGAGCTGAGGAAGGGTTCTGTTTCATCACATTTTACACCTCCTAAAAATAAATATGTTTATAAGATGAGGTTGTATCTCCAAAGATGTACACCAGATTCATATATCGCAATAATGACCAGCTCGCTGCACATTATCCTGCTTATTACACTACTTCCTAAAGACGTCAATATTTTTGACAAATAATTGTATTACTTTCGCTTAAAAAATGTCAAAAAAATGTCCTCTGTTGAAAGACTGCACCCAAAGCAAATGCCTGTTTTTCAACCTTACATGAAGAAATATTAGAATGTAGGATGCCATAATTGACCAATCAGAATCCAGTTTTCTCACTATAAATTGTAATAACCTTGAGAGTTACTGGTGAAGGCAAATAATGACTCAAAGATCAGGGAAGAGTGGATTAACAGCTTTTTGTTACTGAGCTTTTGCATAGCCCAGTTTGGAGACGTATTAGAAGAAATAAAGTGTTACCTGATGCTCTGTGATTCCGTCATTACATCATACTCTTCCCTCATTAAAGCAGTGCAATGCTGCAAATATAACAGACACAATGAGCATGGGGGCCGGATCCCTCCTACTGATGGAAGACTGACTGGCCATATTGGAAATGTTAGCTGCACTGACGGTGGCAGCCATCGTAAAAAAAAAAAATCCCACTTTATGCATTTTGGAGCGCTGATCTGCTGCATTGGCCCAGATGTGTTTTTTGTGTTAAATATGTGAAGATATTTTAAAACTTCATGTCAACCAAAACCATAGCTCGTAACGTCAAATGGCTGAAAAGAGAGAAAAACGTGACTCGTAGCTCGGGAGGGAACAAAACATGGAACGACTACAGTGGCTCCACATTATCCTTGTTTCCACTGCAGCCAGTAAAAACAATCCTTGTGAGGTATTTGCAGAACATGTTATGTCTTCAACATATGTTACCATTCGCCCAAAACCGTACATGTGAAAATGTAGCGTAAATCTGCCGTGTGAGTAGGATTTTCTGCACAGGTCATCTTGTCATTTTGTGCCATCGGTTACAAGGGGGCATTGACATATCCCATGATTGACTGGTAGGGCAGTTAACCTATGACCTGAATTATATGAGACCGGGATTGTTTTCCATAAATCAACCAGTGTGTGAGGTTATTCTGATTATATCCAAGGATACCATTATTTCACCTCCAACAGAAGAGTGGATTAAAACAACCTTGGTATTACAAAGATCCACTCAACAACAAAAAAAACATCCTTTTTATATCAGCTGTTCACTCTTTAGGTAATTTACAGTACAGGGTCACACAGTTAAGTGGGAGGAACAGACTCAATGAACTCGCACAACTTGTCATTGTCTGGCTGTGAAATGGCAGTCTGTGAGAGTCTGTGTTTTGTCATTTACCTCCTTCTCCTGAGTAGCAAATCTAGCGACATGATGTGTATTGTGATTAATATGAGAGTGGCAGATATACTTCCATTTTATTGCATGCATCTTTACATTTCAAGTCTATTTTTTACGCTTTAGTGAAGCGATTATCGCAGTGGATAAATGATTTCAGTTTCACTGCAGGCAGATTCACTTTACTCACCACGGCGGATGAGGAATAAAATCATTGAATCGATACTGTTGATTTCCTGATTGTTCCTTTACTGAAGACGGAGTCGGCGTAGATTGCTCATTCGCTGTTTAAATCTCAATTCCAATGAGGATTTCCATTCAGATCCAGTTTTGGGGAGCAAATGACATCGGGGTGATTACTTTCTGACTCGCTGAGTGTGTATCTTGATGCCATCGGCTGGAAGAAATGGCGGGCTGCAGCACACAAAAAAATATGCGTTGCATCAGATTTACCTCACTGGGTGCCAGAAGTCTCAGAATGCTTGTTCCAGCCCACTTTGAAGGTATTCAGTGTGTTAGGTAATTTTTTCAATTTCTGTCTGCAACGAATCTCTGCATGTTAAGGAAGGGCCGGCGTTAGTGAGAACAAAGCTGTGAACCAGATGAATGCAGTTATTTTCTAATTGTTTCAAGCACAAATGTGCACATCCACGTCTCTTCACAAACCTGCCAGAGGGGGCAAGGTCTTGAATTATTGTAGCTGGAGGTAGGCTTCATCCTGCTGTGGCGTGTGGGATGACCTGGGAATAAGATCGGGCTGCTCACCCTGTGTCTAGTGGCTCATCAGTGATGTATAAGAGGGACTGTTGTACACATTTTGAGGTAATTGTTGTGTATTATATACTATCCTATATCACAAATCCTATCCTTGAATATTGTGATACTCGAGGATATGAATATAGTCTTACACCCCGACAAAGAAATGGAAAAATGGGGCAGGAAGTGTGAGCAAAAGGGAGAGAGATGGTGATAGTGACAGACAGTAAGTGCCTGGGCAAACCACCATTTACAATCATTATCAGAGCTCAACCACAAACAACACACACTACTCTGACTTCCTCTTAGTCACTGTCTTGCTCGCACACACACACACACACACACACTCACACACAAACACAAACATTTATCTTCCCAAAAAGACGAGCACGCACAGACTCACACATGGTGGTCTTGGTGAGATCAGAAGTGTCTGTCGAGAGTATTTGTGGCAACGGGATGAGAGATCAGCATCATCAGTAGGGTACATCTTGGAGCCATTGGCTGGCTACCATTTAGAGACCACAGACCAGGGGTCCCTCCTCCCCAGAATCACACACACACACACACACACCACAGTACTTGTCTATCGCAGAGCAGTAGTTCACATGAAAGAAAAAGAGCGGTTATGTAGAGACACGGCATGTGAGAGGCAGAAAAAAAAGGGTGTAGAGGAAGACGAGGGGGCAAGATGAAAAGGAAATAAGATAGATGGACTAAAAGGAAGAGAGGAGCTTAAAAAAATGTGTGTTGGGTGGAGGGGGCCAGGGTTAAAAAAGGAAAAGGGATGGGGGTCCTGTCATCTCCTTGCCTGAATTTTAGCCACGTTGCCCCTCCACTTCACTCACAGATGAAAGACTCGTAGCTTCCCCCTGTCGTCCAGACACACATGGAGACGCACACTCCATCACAACACCGGCATTCTCACACGTACCGACTGATACGCGTGCACTTCCTCTCACCACGTACCCACACATGCACACGTTCCCCCCCACCCGCCGCTCTTTTAGCGACTTCTATTGTTCTGCGCAGCGCTTCTCCCTCCATATGACTTCCATATGGGGGAGCCGTGGCTCACTGTGAAAACTACTGTACTTCAGCTCCAATCTATATGACTCTATACAAGCCCCGCGTGGGTCCTGCTAAGGTGTCAGGACCAACGTACAACACATGGTAACCTGACCTCTCCTACCGCTACGCACCTCGTGTCTCACAGGTGTCACTCAGGCTCGGCGCGCGGCGGAAGCCATATGCAGAGTAGCAGCGGGAGAGTGAAACAATCAGTAGCAGGGAGCTGGAATACATGTGGGTGCATTATTATGGTTATTACGTCTGACTACTTTTAAAAGCATGCCAATGGCTTTTACATAGATTTTTCTACCTTCCAGGCAGCTGTTGGTTTCGGTTCTTTAAGTACAGTTTGAGAATCTATTTGCAGAGAGCTAAATATTGCTTTGAGAGGTAATCCATCATAGTGTGCGTTTTGTCGCTTTCACTGTTTTGCCAGAGGCCGAGTGCTTCGATCCGTTCTTGCATCATCTTTGTGAGGTGGCAACCAAACAGAAAGCTATTTAATGTTAAAACATATTCTTTTTTTCAATGTACAAGTTTGCCGGTTGTTTGTCTTTAACATCTTTGACGCTGCTCTACCCTCTTGCTTTCTAACTCTGTATTCCATCCCACGTATCTGGCGGTGCAGGTTTAGTGTCCAGGGCTTGAGGTGATTAGTGGTTATGTTGATGCTGCTGGACGTGGTTTTTGGGCTTCTACGCCTCTGCTGCGGTATGTCTCTGTGGCCAGATGTGTCCCATAAAGGTGTCAAGACCAATGCAACACATGGTAACCTAAGTTCAGCCACTTCTGTGGATCCTGTAGATCACTTCTGTGGGAGCGCTTTTATCCGTACGATTAGCCGGTTTAGACTTTTGATGATTGTTTGTTTTCTCCTGCAATAATTTAGTCACGGTGATCCCTCTTGAATCCACGTGGAACGGGTTTTAGAAAAGATCCAGGGCACACACAAACCACACACATTATGCATTCCCCTGGCATGGATACAAGCACTGCGAACAGATCAGGTGAGGAGAGAGAGAGAGATAGAGAGGCAAATAACCAACAGATATAGCTCAAGAGGCTTGACGGAGGCCACAGAGATCAGAGAACGCACACATTTCGAGTAAAAAGGAAATAAAAGGGGAGAATAAACAGAAGGCCTACAGACTTGGCATGTTGTGTTAGTTTAACGTCTCAATCCATCCACTCCCTACTTCATTAATCACCGACTCTAAACCTTCAAATTACTAGTCGGCTCCATCATAAAAAAATGAAAACAACCGTATCCATGCATGTTCTTGTAAAACACAGGAATAGAAGAAAATTGATGAAATGGCAGGGGAAATTCTGAGTAAAAACGTTTTTAAAAGAGGGGCACATTAAAAAATCATAAAGATGTGGAGAGATTTTTGGATGTGTTGCATTCTTTCTCGTCATTTATTTAGAAGCTGCCTCGGAGTCACCCCCACCCTCGGGCCCGGTGCTTCCCCAAACTGGAACCAGATTTCTGGGAGGCCGGGAGGTGGTGGATGTTTTTCTGGGTCCTGAAGGAAAGATTGGATCAAGAAGGGGGGAGATTTCATGGTTTTGGGGTTTTTTTGGGAGGGGGTGGTTGTATTTTCTTCGCTGAGGGCCCAGGGTTGACTGACAGAGGGTGAGCTTTACAGTCTCTTTCCTTCAATCAGCCTGAGTCGAATGAACTAATGCAGTAAAGAAAATATTTTTAGAGGTTGAATTACTTTATTGGCGAAGTACAATAAACATGCAGGGGTTTAATCCCCCCATTTCCAAGTGCTGTATTAGTGTCTGATTATTTGGCGTTAGCGTTTAAGTGTCTATAATGATGGAAGAGTACCGTAAGATTTGTTATGAGTGTAGTTTAATACAGACGGTACTTTTAGGTTGTTATTACTAATAAAAATGTCTTACTTTAAAAGGAAATATGTTTTTAGTTCATAATAATAATAATAGAAGTACTTTCAAATAAAGGCATTTACATAGCCAATAAGTACACATGAATTGTAAGATGATATAGATTTAGGTAATATTGCGTTCAAATTAAATAAATGTAATTCCTGCCTCCCAAGGACTCACAGCACACTAGAAGAGCAGCCATCAATTTTACGCCAAAATGATCAGCACACTGATGAAATTCAATTAAATGAAATAAATGTATTTAAAGTCTTTAAAATATATTTCAGGAAAACAATAAATAGATTATATGGCTGATAAATAAAAGTGTCCAGTGAGACTTTGTTCCTTTCGTGGGACTGACTGAACTTTGTGAAGGCTTTAGTGAAACTCTGTCGGCTCGTTCTGACACCAGCAGGCTCTTCTGGGATTTAAGTGGAAACAGAGAAAGGCTGAAAATCACCTCTCCTTTTGTCAGTAGTGATGAGAGATCCTGTCTTTGTGTCCCTGCTTTTCAGCTGCCTCTTTGTTTTTCTTTTTTTTTTTTACAACCTGCATTTTCTTTCTGCTACGTCTGCCTTCCTCTTTTTAGTCTTTCATTCTGTCTTTTGACTTGCTTTTTACTGTCACTCTTTCTAAAGGTGGAACTCCCGGTTTGTTCATAAAAATAAATCTCCATCCTCCACTATCTGTTGTTGATTGATACAACACAGCTCCAGTTCAGACTATGTGGTTAAAAATGCTCCAAAAATACTAAAAGAAATTGTGCTTTGTAGGACAAGAAAGAATTTACATTGTTTTTGTATTATTATTATTATGTGAAAGGCAGAAACAGTGGTTTGTGAGGATCAAATTAAAATGCTGTGGTTTTGCTTCCCACATTTCAGTTACACATTTCTGGGTAGAAAACTCCCGACAGCAATAAGGGCACAATACCAAAGATATTACCAATCTGCTCACTGTTCCTTCCCACTGAAGAAATCCTTTTTGGATGCAGGCTAGAAATCTTACATTCCTTCTTTACTGTAAAAGTTTGTCTGTAAAATATTTACCATTTTGTAATCAAAAGAATACACTTGAGTGTTGTTGTCAAAATAGTCAAGGTTCATTAGATTTGGGGTTTCACAGCTTTTCCTCAAAATGACTCATTTTCCTCAAAGGAGCTGATGAGTGGAATATGTCTGTATGTCCCCACATGCAGTGTCGTGTTTCTACCCTGAAAAGATCATTGCATGTAACACTTAAGGTGGTGTTTCTGCAATGAAACATTATTTAAATATGCTTTCCATAATAAAAATCAAAGAGACACATGGGGAGAGAACAGAAATGAGCTGCAGATGTCCCTGTCACTTTTTAAAAATACAGAAACCACAATGTTTCAGCTACATGTGTCACTTTCAAACCCTATTTTTACTTCACTTCTTTTTACATATTCGATTTTTGCAGTTTTTTATTTTGAAGAAAAAAAAACATTATAACGTTGAAAATGTTATTTTACTTTCAAGGATAATCAGCAATATGATACAGAAAAAATGCAGTTCTGATGTGATTTTTTTTTTTTTTTTCCACTTTTCCAATATTTGTACATCCGGCTCTCATCCTGGTATTAATTTCCATATTTTTTTAATCTGTTTTTCCTTTTGATGTGTTCATCATCAGCTCAATAACAGGAAGAGGTAAACATAGACGACACACAGAAGAACTAAGTAGCATTCAATCCAGAATTGACACGGTTCGTTGGATATGAATGAGTGTACGTGTCTGTGTGTGTGTCTACAGCTAAGCTGCGGTCCAGATGTGTGTGTGTGTGTGTGTGTGTGTGTGTGTGTGTGTGTGTGTGTGTGTGTGTGTGTGTATGTGTGCGTGCACGCACATGTGTGTATGTGTTTGTATTCATTGGATCAGAAAGCAGTGTGTGTGTGTTGGCTGGGGTTTGGGTGAAACGTGCCATTTTAAAGAGTTAGTTACTGTAGCTGTGTGTGTTTGTGTGTGTGTGTGTGTGTGTGTGTGTGTGTGTGTGTGTCCTGAATCCGACACGGCTCAGCATGAGTAGCAGTCTATCCGTGCGTGCACACACACACACTCGTAAACTCTTCAAACATCAAATTATGTCAGTCCCGAAGAGTTTGTGAATTTACAGGAAGAGTCCAGCTGCATTTATGCTTTGATTGCCACGCTACCGGCTCGTTACGTGACGCCTGCCAAACTTGTAAAAATATGACCTGAACATAATGAACATTTACAAAAAGCTGAATATATGAGGATTTATTCAGTCCTCAATAAGTATTTTTCCAGTTTCCTCTGAATTTAAGTTATTGCAAAGAGAATGGCCAAGTTGACTGTTGGCGGTATGGAAGGAAATGTCTCTCCAGTGACTGCAAGCAAAGCAGAAAAGTAATTATTATGAAGATAATAAAATAATTCGACCAAATTTCAAGACTTGCATTTAAGTCAATGTTGCATCTCCAAAGCTCATTTCAGTCCAACTCCTGGAAGTTAAAGGAGTTAAATGAGGAGTGGAGAAGTGGTTTCCTGGACCTACGTTATGTGGAGTAATGTTTTTGAAGAAACATTACGGCTGCCTCTGGCTCAAATGAAGTTCCGAAAATAATTACTTTGACTCCCTGGTGGCGCTTGCTCCACCTCAGTCGGGTGATCCGTCAGACTCAGCCGGTGACGTCTGCAAATTTCGATGACTGTGACAAATCAAAATGACACTTTTAAAACAACTGTTATACTAAATATGGGTTACAGTGGTTTTCTGTCTAAAAGTTGACAATGCTGACTAGAGTCAAGTGGGTTAGACTAAAGCATGGGTGGATGGAAGATGGTTATGCATTAAAATGCATTAAATGATGAGTTACTTTTTGGGAAAGGCTTGCGTAGAATTTGGAGGTATTTTTGATTTTATATATATATATATATATTTGCGATATATTCATTTTACAATGTCAAATTTAATTAGCGAACAGACACACACACACATACACACACATACACACACAGTCAGTGAGGTGAGAATGGGGGGAGGAGTGGTGACCTTAGTTGATAATCCAGTACAATGCACCTGGTTATGATGTAAATGGATCGTATGTCCTTACAGTTAATCATAGACGCAGCTCTGGGTCACTGTGTGTGTGTGTGTGTGTGTGTGTGTGTGTGTGTTTCTTCTCTCTTCTCCGTTCATCCTTTCATTATCCTTTATTCTCGTTGTCTGTTTTTTTCAGCATATATGACTTTCCACTTTGTTTTCATGTCTCCTTTCTTTACCTCTCCTCTCTCTCCCCAGCCTCCTTCTCCTATTCCTCCTCCCGGCTCATCCCTCCTTCTCTCCTCCAGCCCCCTGGCTGCTTCCTGTTACACCCGGGGCCTGTTTGTTTGAATATGCCCCTCAGCGCAGCGTGCATATAAATCACGACCACCTCATGATGTCATGATCACTGAGGTCACCTCGGATCGGAGGCATGGTTGCCTGGGCCTCCTCGCTCTCAAAGCAGCTTTATTTCCAAGTGTGTGTGTGTGTGTGTGTGTGTGTGTTTGCAGCCCACACTGTGTCACGGAGCGCGATGGGACTCATACGGGTAGTGCAGCCGTTCGTCATTGTTGCAATTTACCTCTGTCTGTCTAACGCTCAGGCGGGCCACTTAACCCTCCCAACCCCCCGTAAGTGACACTGAGTGTTTAATCGGCCCCCGAGGATACTTGGTTGGGCCACTCTGTTGAAAGAAGAAGAAGAATATCTGCAATGCTAGGAAATTAATTTTCCATCGTGGCTTAATGGTCAAATGCTTGCAACTCCTCCGCTTTCGCTCCACAACCTCTCCCCGGGTGGTGCTTAGCGCCGAGGCGGCTACGCTAGGTACACGCTCTGTTTGGTGAACCGCCCCTTTCAAAAACAAGAGTCAACTCTTTCATTGAATTAGATGAGCCAACGCTTCACTTATCCCTGGAACACAGTGTGTCTCAGGGTAAGTGATCAAGTGCTCCTCGATTTGACACTGCTGATATTTTGGGAAGTTATTGGTTTAGAGAGGGGCTTGAAATGAACCACCCACGTAACGTACGCTAATTCAGAGCGTCCACTTAACCTATTCAAACGTGCCATTTAGCCCCAATTAACATTTAGATGGGCTCATTTGTGAATGTCGTGTCTGTGTATGTGTGTGTATTTAAATACGATTTTACCTCCCCCTCCTTTCGCCCATCTTCCTCTCCTCCTCCCACATTTCCTCTCACAGGTCAGACAAGGCTGGCCAGCTCCCCCCCGTCGTTCTTTCTCCTCTAGCGGCCCATTGAGACTTGACACGAGGATTGTATATGTGATTAGTGTCTACATGGCCAACGGCGCCACATGTAATCTCAGTGGCTTTATACCTTTAGCCTGTCGAGGAGAAGGGCGTCCAGCATTTCCTCTCATACGCAGACAAATAAATAGAGGCAGTTGAATGTCCTCACAAATGGACAAACACAAATGAAAAATTGCACCTCCGCATCCACACTCAGTTAAGTGGTTAAGCTGCTTGACATGAAATTGGATTCTTGTCGGAGTGTCTATAAATGTGGGGAGGGAGGGCATAAACGGGGAAAACTTGGATAGAGGAAGTCTTGGAGATGATTGGTTTGTTGACGTGTCAATCCGCTATATTTTCTTTCATGTGCCATTTTCTGTCTCATTCGTCAAACTTCAAAAAAGGAAGTCAGCTACACAATGAACCCACCTCTATCGCTAAAAGAAGCTCAGGCAGAGGAAAGGATTTTGTTGCTTTCTGCTGCATCCTTGTGTGGGGTCGCAGGAGGTCTCACTATATTATGGCTTGTTGCGGTACGAACAGCTTGCTGCTGGAAATATGACATGGAGGGTCGTACCTGAGCAGTTGGGTCGGGTTCATTTCCTTCCTCTCTGACACACACACACACACACACACACACACACAGGGTGTAAAATGTCAAGAGTAGGTGTGGGTTCTGAAGGGATTTCCTCTTTCTTGCACACTGGGTAGATGTTTGAGTCAAGATAGCAGTGTGTGTGTGTGTGTGTGTAGTAGGGTGTGTGTAAACGTGTGTGCAATTTGCAGGAAATGGTGTTCTACATGTCTCACTTTCACTCATTTGATTGAGGAAGAGAGATAATAAACTTAGTTTGGCCACTGCTTCTGGAAATACCCTACGGACTCTACTCTGACCCACGTTGGTGTGCACACCCATCACAGATTGTTGGAGAGGTTTCTAATCGCTTCTTAAATCATCATAGAACTTTCTTTCCTGCACATGTCATTCTTTCTTTCCCCTTTTTTGTACTGTTGAACTACATCCCAGCTTCCTCACGGAGCCGCTTCTGTAATTATCTCCTTATTCACTCTAATACACTGGATTTCAAGTCGACCACATTTTCTCTGTAATTGCAGCTGATATGTTAGATTTCTTTTGTAGTTTATTTATACAGTTCTGTAACATGGATTCTATTACTTCCCGACCCTACACACACACACACACACACACACACACACACACGCCGCAGCCACAATGATGTGATGCTTCCAGTGTAACCGAACATGAAGTCCAACAGATTGTTCAAGACAGGTTTATTTGTTTCATAACTTTTCCATGACAAGACGAGAGATCTCGGCAATGAAGTGTTTATCTACGAAGCCGTGGCTTGCACCATGTTTGTTTTGTTGTTGTCATGGTGACATCATACCGCCAAAAGAGAAGAAGGAGGAGATGAAACGAGTGGCGCGAGGAAATGGCCTTCCACAGATGCAGCTTATCCGAAACAGTTGAGTTTCTATCTCCGTGTGGAGGCTCCCTTCTTATTGGATCATTATTCACCATCCCGTTTGCTTGCCATGCGCCTGTCTGTTTCTAATTTACTATCATGCATTGTCTTATGTTGTAGTTTCTACGTTTGATTTCTGGAAGGTCAAACGCTGTTCAGATACATTCAAGTAATCATATAAGACATTGGTATATAAATAGCACGATGTAACAGTGATACAACATGTCTGTTGTGCATATTAGCCAACACTAGCTATTAAAAAGTGTGTTTGTTTGACTGCGTGCAGTAAACAGTGGTACTTAATGGTTAGTCTTTCTTGGGAAAGCCCTTCTAGTGCAGCATCTTTTCAGCAGCAACAGGACTAAATATGAAAGTGGGTATGAATGTTCACAGTGATGGAACAGGTGATGTAAGTGGAACGTCGGGGCCACACAATTAAGAATTGAATGAAAGTGAATTTTACGTGACAGACAAATAGACAGCATCACCGTTTTAGTCCTATAACGGCAAAGATCAACTGCAGCTCGGGTATTGAGGGTCTCCTCTGCACCACTTCATGGGTAGACTAGACTGATGGAGGCCACGTGTTCTAAAAATGGCAGAAGGCAGTAAACCTTTTATTTTTTAAGCAGAAGAAGGCAGAAGAGGAGTATTTGGAGGAAGTGGGGTGTAGAGAGAAAGGTGAGGCGGGCTTGTTTGCACAAGGATTGACAAAAAGTGAAAAGGAAGGAGGGATAGATATATAACAGCACTACTATGAGAGAGGAGTAGAAAGGGAGGTGAAAGGGGAGTAGCTGGAGAGGTTGGGGATCATAAAGAGGGACTGAGGGAGGTGAGGAAGGAGGGATGAAAAGAGTTGAATCTCCTACTGAGATCTCATTTCCAGCTGTCTGATAATGCTGCTCTTCTTCAGCCCTAATCTCTACATGGAGGAAATGAGAAACACACACACACACACACACACACACACACACACACACACACACACATATGAGGCTATTGAGTATCTGCAAATACACAAAACACATAGATTAACACACAGTCTCACTGAATAGAAGGCACATGTTTGAACATACAGTTAACATGTGACGTGCACAACATATCTCTTTCTCTCACACTCACACACACACACACACACACACACACACTCGTATTCCCCACTGGGAGCCTATTAGCTACTCTGTGTCAGGGGGCGAGCAGAGGATAATGAGTCACAGATCCCTCCAGTGTCTGTCTTCCTTCTTTGTGGAGAGAAGAAAGACAGACACTGCAGCGGACAGACTGACAGACGTGAGGGGAAGGAGGACAGACGGGGAGGACACACAACAGGTGCAGGGGAAGAAAGAATGCAGACATCCATTTTCTTTTCTGTTTACCCTCACTGCGCCAACGCTGCCTTCCATCCGTCCGCCTAATGAACGACGTGTCAGTTTGATTCATGTCCGGCAGTGAGGAATTAGGAGGGCATTTGGTGTGGAATAGGGAAATTATGCAGCACTGCGTTTGAATTGTTTCCAAGCTAATGAAACATCTAATATAAATGGCGATAGGCGTAATGCAAGGATGCATTTACTCTCTTCCCCTCTCTTTCTCTCTCTCATGCCTTCATTTATGCAACCAGAGGATTATTTATATCTGCCATCTATGCATTTACATTTACAGTAACATGTGTGTGTGTGTGTTGCTTCGGAAGTTCTCAAGGATGGGGAATTATGAAAACGATGTTTGTTAGGGAAATGTATGGGATAATGTCCTCAAAGAAGGGTGAACTCTCGTCTCTGAGTGCTAGTGATCTGCAGGTATTAGCGTTGATGAGCCAGCACAGTGTGTGATAGTGATCTGAAGGCAGTGATTGTGCTGAGAAAGAAGCACAGAGAAGCATTACAGCGCCATCTACTGTCTGGAGACCCTTTTGGTCTCTTCTGCCAGCCAAGGTGCTCCCATTCAAGTGACCTACCTGCTGGGTGGGGTTTGAGCCCCATCAGGCGGCCCTAGACCCCATCCTATTGATGCACCATGAGAATATATTGCATGTTCATCCACAGGAAATGTGTTGTACGCCAGTTTGCATATTCAAATGAGATAAACGGAGGCTTGTTTTCTTGTTGTAATCCATTCAATCACTCTGCTTTTGACCCTATCTCTTTCCTCCTCTGCTTTGCCTCAGCTGTAACACTCACCACTGTAATGGCTATTTGATTACAGCAGCGTGCCCGCAACCTGAACCAGTAAAGGAGCGCGGCAGCCATCTGCGCCAAAACTGTACATTACCTCATAAACACAAGAGCCGCTGCAGAGTTTCAGCGTAATTTGGCGTAATAGTCTAAGCTGCAGTGTAATGTTGCATCTGTTTTTTTCTTTCGCCGACCGGAGAATCGAATGACTAAACACAAAACGTTACAGCTTGACATTGTGTCTCGCTGCTGTTCAGTATCAATGCCGCGGAGATGGTCGCCTATTCTATAACTCTGATTTATAGGGAGGTCGGACTTTTTCTGCACTCTCGGGGACCTGGGGAAAAGTGTTTTTTTTTTAGGGGTGGGGGTAATGTCTTCTTTTAGAGCTAGGGACTCTGAAAGGGGTAATTTAAAAGCTAGAATTACATGTACTATGTTTAAGTTTTCTCAAGGTAAAGGGCTGTTCAGTGGGCAGTCTTGCTGTAATAATGCAGCAACACAATGCCCTGTGTGTTGTGTGTTTTGGAGCTCTCAGCTAGTTGTTGTGTGTTGATGCCGTAGCTTAGATACTGTAATTTGCAGAGCCGGGGTGCTGTTTACTATCAAGATAATGGAGTTGCCATGCGGCCATGCTCTGTTTGTGTTGCTCACAGCAGATTGTTGAGGTTGTGGTGCTGTTTCACGGGGTGTCTGGGTTTCAAACCCATGTAGGAGTTTACCACTGCCGCCCAAGGTTCAATTTCCAGCTGCAGTTTGTATTTATAAAGCGAAATGATCACAGCCACATGAGTCATAAAAATGATTTTAAATAATATGATATGATACAGAACACTAGGATGGAACCTGATAGTCTGACAGTCGCTCTCCTCGTTGTAGCGCCGGCCACCCAGCCTCGGAGAGGAGAGTCGACTTTGCTCTCACTGGAGAGTGACAGCATCGCAACATCTGCACGGTGACATGCAACGGATTGATGGGATGTGATGTATAGATTGTAGTTTTCAAAGGTGGTAGATGACTCATATTCTAGATCGACAGCGATAATAACTCTTATGCTCTCTCTGCAGCCCCTTAGGAACCGTTGCTGCATTACAATGCTGCAAAACAACATGCTTTCATGCAATCATCATCAATTAACATGTTGATTATTGGTTAATGAATCAGTTTTGCATATAAACAGCAGAAAACAAATGTCCTGTTCTGTCAGACCTAAACACGAAAATATCTTGATTTATAATCTAACACTGGGAAAAGCAGCTGCAGCTCTAATGATTTCCTCTTACTACCAAAAGGTGTGTGTCACACTGGAAAAAATAACTGGAGGAATCTTGTGTCAGAGCACCATGCAGGATGCTCAAACCTGCAGCATCACCTTATATCTCACAGGGGGGGGGGGGTGGTTGTGATGCGGTTGTCGGCCATCTTGTTGAGGTAACGACATAGAGTCGTGAAATTAGCCCAGCCTTGTAAAGACTGGTGTAGTTTTATCCTGGAAAGCATTAACAGTCTGGGGCAATTACCTCTCAATGGCTGCCTTCTGCCGAGTGTGCGGGTGTAGAAGAATGTGTCTTTGTGTGTGTGCGTGTATGTGTGTGCGTGTATGTGTGTGTGTGTGTGTGTGTGTGTGTGTGTGTGTGTGTGTGTGTGTGTGTGTTTGTGGCAGCGAGAGCAGTGATGAGGACGGTGTTTGTGTTATTGCATCTACGTCATGTATGGAATGTGTGCAAACTTTGCCCCCATCTGCATGCTAGTGCGTGTGTGCGTGTGTGTGTGTGTGTGTGTGTGTGTGTGTGTTTGTGTGTGTGTGTGTGTTGAGAGCATTTTGTACACCATGTGATAGCAATATTGTGCTGATTGGGCTCTCCTGGGCCCTGCCCTCCCGATGCCTCCACCCCAGGATATTTCTCTAACGCACACACACACATACACACTATAAACTAACCTCCCACCCTTTCACTTTATCCTTCACCTTCTCTCTCTCTCTCTCCACATTTTCTTCTTTCATTGTTTTATTTCCCCGTTTTCCTGGTTTTGCATTCACCGCGTCGTCACCTCTCTGCTTCTCTTGTTCTCGCTTCTTTTCTTCTACTCTCCTCATCATCCTCAATCTTTCCACCTTGGTTTCTTTAAAGTCCTCTCTCCGTCATCGCTCTGCATCTGGTTCCTGTCCCCTGTCTCCTACTCTTCTGTTAGACCTCTCCATGGTCCATCCTCGCCGTTCCCTCCGCAGCTTTCTTCTTCTTTTTCCTCCTCTGTCTCTTTTCCTCCCTTCTTCTTCTCCTCCTCCATCCCTCTGTCCTCAACCTTCATTCCTGCCATTGCTGTCCTTCCCCTTTCTTCATCTATCTCCCCACCTACTCCACTTCTCCCTCCCTCCCCCCTTCCACCGCCACCCTAGCCCACGCCCCACTCTCCATTAGCAGATTAGATTTAGTCCCATAATGCCGCGGGGCACCATGATTTTACAGACTCTCATTACTCCTAAATCATCTTTTCCGTCTTTCTCTCTCTCTTTCTCCATCTCTCTTCCTCTCACAGTCATCTCCCAACTATAATATGCCAACACACACACTCACAGAAACACACACACATACACACACACTCCATATGCCATATGCCAAGGCCTGCACACCGTAACACCCCTGAATTAGCAGCAGAGCTAGTGATTTGTGATGCTGTGTGATTGGGTGGGAGGGGAGAATTTGGTTCAATTTCTGTCCAGCCGCATCCATCCTTTATTCCTCTCCATATATTCCCCCGGGGCATGAATGATTTTCATATCACAACGTTTGACTACTTTTGCTCCCATGCTGTTATATGAGGTGTTGGAGCAGACTTTTCTGGAATGAGGGAATGGCGTAATATGATTTTTGAAGGACAGGTTGTTTCTTTTACTCATGTGCTGCAACTGATTGGAGAAAAAGAGACAGATGGCGAAAAGACAGACAGGCAGAGATGGAGAAGGAAAAGAATCAGAAAGAGTCAGTTATATTTATGCATGCATGTGAGCAAGCAGGCAGCCATTAGTTCAGAGTGTCCATCATTCCCGTCGTGTCAGCGTCTTATCGTTTATTATGGCAGCGGCTGAGTTAGCTGTACTTTTACCCTCTGTGACAAAACTGCTGATAACCATGTCCATTTTAATCATGCCACGACAGCTTCGATGCACATTTACAACATTCATCTACATGCTGTGCTGAATGTACCATATATTAAATACCATGATGCACCACGGTAATACACAGCCCCTGAGCATTTTAGGCGAATTGACCCAGGATTTAAAAAATGCAATGTGAAAAAAACTCAACAAATATCTAACAAATAGGCAGCCCAGAAAAAGGAAACAAAAGGACTCGATCAGATCAAACAAACTTAATGAATGGAAGACTGATTTTGTGAATTTTTGTTTTCTTTTTTAAAATAGCTTTATTGTCTTGTAGCGCAGTTCTGAAACAGAAAATGGGCCTCAGTGTTATCAATGCCTTATCTCCCATTTCAATGTCTATGGAGCTGATCCAGACTTCAAATTTGAGTTTTGGCACTTGGATTTGTGTGATTTATATATAGAAACACATTTGCTGAATATTGCCAAGGAGCTGAATAATTTATAATGTACCTTTATGTTACATCTCCAATAAAAAAATCTCCATTACAATAGTGACCAGATACCCAAATATTTGTGTTAACCCTTATCAGGCGAGTAAACTGAAAAGTATCAATTTCCTGCACCTGTTTTGTTTTCTACAAACGGCAGAAAAAGCCTGTTGAAGAGGAACAATAGCGGAGAATCTGGATCCACTCAATCTAATCTCTTTGTCTTAATGGGCACTGCTGCTTTTCAGACACACCCGGCAACACTCACACACACACACACACACACACACACACACACTCACACACAGAAGCAGAAAACCATGTACACGCATGCATGGAGAGGGACATGGTTGCCAGCATGATACCATTTATTCATATTCAAACACTTTTCTTTTAACCCTGACAGTCTCAACAAGGATATGGGTGTATACACACACACACACACACACACACACACACACACACACATTTATAAACACACACTCACATAGATCCCTCTCTTCCAGTTAGCCCTGACATTAGCCACTTGCTATTTCTAACAAGATCATGGGGCTTACTAAAGAGATTAGGACCTAGAGACAGCATAGCAACCACACACAAACACACATACATACTCTCTCTCTCTCTCTCTCTCTCTCTCTCTCTCTCTCTCTCTCTCTCTCTCTCTCTCTCTTCTGTCTGTGTGTCTCTCCCCATATACCTGGTTTTCTTCCATTCAATTTCTTTCATATATATATATATATATATATATATATATATATATATATATATACATATATTCACAGGCACACACTCTCTTTCTGTCTCTTTCCTCAACCAGACAGGCCCTCAGGCTAAGAAGACAGCAGCCAGTAGCCATTGTGGAGAAAGTCTGTCAGAGGAATTAGCGTACCGCTGCATGGGTAGGGAGGACGGCAGTCTGCTCTGTTAGCCATCACAACCACTTTATTTCACCAAGTACGATCAGACAGAATGAACCATTGTAAAAAGCCTCCTTTTCTTGCTGTGTATTTGTTTCACTTCTACATTACGTAACACCAGGATGTTGAGAATCTTCAGTTCAAAGTACTTTTCAGATACAGTGAATCATTTAAAAGGATATAGTTTTAACTTTGGTGATTTTCAAC
Organism: Chelidonichthys spinosus; assembly: GCA_029853015.1. Taxonomy (NCBI): domain Eukaryota; kingdom Metazoa; phylum Chordata; class Actinopteri; order Perciformes; family Triglidae; genus Chelidonichthys; species Chelidonichthys spinosus. The sequence continues at coordinate 16,360,630 of CM056823.1, read as the reverse complement.
TGCTCTTACAATATGCCGTATGGGATAACATGACAGCTGATGTTCAGGTTTCAAAACTGCACAGACTGAAACTAAATGACATTTTAGTGCTGCTTATTGTGCGTCGATGATGTCATTCTTTTTTTTTCCTTTTGTCCTTTGACATACATTTGTGGTTGCCTTACCTTAACAGCGCCTGCACTTTGCACACACCCAATTCTTCCTCTGTGAAGCTCTGTGGGTCGTTTTGCTTGTTGCCAGACTTTTTTTTTTTTTTTAATAGCTAAACAGTGTTGCCAGTTGGCGTTGAAGCTAATATGGTCCACCTTCGTTTCTTCACATCACAAATCCCCATTGAAAGCATGTAAAACATCACATTATATAATCACGTTTAGCTGTTTGAGCTGCATTAAAAGTGATCCAGTTGTTTGTTCTCTGTTCATCCTTGTTTGCAGTGGAAACAGAAAATCATATGAAATACATCTCTATGGATGTAAAACGTGCAAATATGCATAGCATGGTTGATAAACTTGTGAACATATGGGGAACATTATGTTATTCTGGGTAGCCTTTTGAACCTTAAAGTAACCATACATATCACCAGCCTGTTTAAGCTTGCCAGCTTAAACAGGAAACAACATTCAGTCAGTATCAGGCGATTTACAGATCAGTGTTGAGACATTCTTCTGTTAAAGAATGACAGTTTTGCCCAAAATGACTCCAAAAAGCGTTCTCCGCACACAAAGGTCTTCCTCAGCTGTTACAAGGGGACCCATGATGTCATCTTAGGCACACAGGAGCCTTCAGGCCTTTACGTCTTGCTGGTCTCAGACTCACATTTGCCAACATCTCACCCTCGATTGTATTCCTCTCTCTGCATCATGAAAGGCAACACAGCTTTTTGACAAACACAGAGACAACAAAGGCTCTCTGTGTTGCTTTTTGCTCATTTTCCTCTCTTTCACACACACAAACACACACGCACACGCACACACACACACACACACACACACCTATTCATTCGATACCATACACTTGGACAAAAAACACCACCCATACACATTGAGAGATTGTCTCTCTCCCCCCTCTCTCTCTATCTCGCCACCGATGAGACACCTGCGCCGTTCTGTTTCTGTGCTAAAAGTTAATTGGCCCACCAGCAAAATGGCCTCCAGTAACCTTGACAACGCTGACCTGCTGAGAGACAGATCAGACCTCAGAGAGATGCCTTATACATACACACAACACACACACACACACACACACACACGAGCCATCTACACAGATAACCTCAAAGACACACATTGTACTGAGGCTGTACTGAACATGCAGTACACATTGTTTAATATGGACACACACACCCAAGCATGTGTGTCCATAGAAAGAACTTGCTGTCTGCAGCACACACACGCACACACGCACACACACACACACACACACACACACACACAAGCACACACACACACACACACACACACACACTTTCCAGCAGTCCCCTTCTTCTGTTCAATCTGCTAATTTGTGGTGTATTATTTATGGGTGCTGAGGTGCTCCCCAGATGCTCATAAGCAAAACACCACAGTCAGCTTCTTTATTCACACCTCCCCTCCATATCCCAGCCCTCCCCCCATCCCTCCATCCTTTACTCAAACCTATACCTTTCTCTTGTTGCCCCCCCACTGGCCTCCTGTCCTACCATCTCTACTCCCTTCAGTGTTGCCTTCCATCCTTGCGTTCATTGCTCTCATCCTTTTTTTCTTCTTTCACCTGTCACAAGCTTCACCCCCTGCCTCCTACTTCACCTCGCCTCCTGTCGACCCTTGTCTTTCCTCTCCCAGTGCTCCTTTCCTCCCTTTAGTCTCCCTAACAACCCATCACCTTCAAAACACGTCCATCTCTTCTTCCATGACGACTGATTCCACCGTTCACTAAAGAGTCAGAAGGGCTGTTGGGTTCATCCTCATTCTCATGGAGAGCACCCATTTTCTGTTCTGACGGCATCCAATTATTAATGTGCTTACCATTCACTTTAACAGCCAGCTATTTACCAGCAGAAGGATTTAATCATCTAGCCCACAGACTTGAACAGTATTTATTCATGCTAAAATGAAGCTCTGTGTTATTTTCAATTGTTTTGGTTGTTTTACTTGTTTTGCTTTTAAAATTCAACATATCTTAATCCAATATGTGTTTTTATTTATTTCAACAATTGATAGAAGTAGCATATAAGCTAGGATTGGCATATCAAATCAGAGGTTTAGACGGGGGCTCTTAAATATCTATATGTTGGTTAAACAATTTCCCGAAGAACAAATCCATTTAGTCAAGGAGCTTTGGCCATTCTCCGAATGAGAATCCCCGGCTTAAATCCTCCATCACCCGCACTGCTTCAAATCCATTTCTCTCCGAGGATCATTCACATGGGAGAATCTATTACCAGTTTATCTTTTTGATGCAGATGTATTGCATTGCGTTGCATTGCAGTTATTCCACGTTGGTGTCAATTATGTGTGCATGAGTTCATTCGACTGTCAGTTTCGTCTCTGTTCAAGAGGCTTCATTAAGAAAAAACTGACGTTTAAGCTTAGGATCAGATTTGCAATGGAAATTGAGTTTGGTTGATCATGATTACTGTGCACACCTGATCAGTTTAATGGCTGCCCATTTGACCCACAGAGACCTCCACTGAAAACCAGTACGGAGTGTCATTTTAATGAGTAACATGTATGATTAATTACTCCGTCATATGTACCCAACGTTGCATCCGCTTGATGTTACCGAGTAAGATAGAAGATTTCCTTGCTCTTTTACTCAAGGCCACTCTCATTTTCATACGTTGCTCTTAATTGAAGGATTAGTCCCTTTGTTGAGGAAATTGTTTGGCTTTTTTGAATACAGTAGATAAAGTAAGGAGGTGTGCTTTTCTAGTCTTTAGATCACATTCAGTCTACATGTAAGCAGTCACACACATTCACACACTGAGGGCAGCGGAGCCGCCTTCATATCAGGAGCTACACATTCACACACATTCACACTGATGGCACACAGGGCCATTTGGGGTTCGGTATCTTGCCCAAGGACACTTCAGCATGCAGACTGGAGGATTCCAACCAGACTCGCTCTAACTCTGATCCACTGCCGCCCCTTATATGTTACCTTGACCAGACGGCGTTCCTCATTGCCTTTTTGTTGCCCGATCGTACAGAGCATTCTATTATTATTATCTACTATTTTCTATTATTATTGCTAAAGAACCAAGTTCAGAGATGCTTAACACAAACCATGAACTGTTCCCTATCAAGTAGTAGCTGCCATGATATGGTTTAAGTTGACAAACGAATAAGCCTCCTGCTGTTCTGTTCAGATCATTGTAATTACAGATGGTCATATAGTTCTGGGAATCCTATGAGAAATAATGCAAATAACGTGCTTTTCCCCTCTGAGTTCAAGTCGTTCCAACTCAAGGTCTTCAAGATGCACCAGAGGATACAAAGAGTGAAAAAACGTGAAGCGTTGCAATGCAAAAGCGGCGTGCAAAACTTTTCACACTCATTGAAAACAACAACAAAAAGTGCCCTAAGGCTGCTTAAACATGCTGGGCCAGATCAGGGCCAACGCGTGCTCACAGTATTGTTCAGTTTTATAGAACATGAGGGAATTAATAGTGATCAGTTGTGGTTTGGTCAAGATTACTTATAATGAACAGAACAGTTTGGCGGTGTCCTCTCTCTAGATACCATAGAAACCAAATCATTTCCAGAGAGACAAAATATCTTTAATCTTTCCACCCATCCCTTCATCAATCAGACTATAGTATCTTTCTATCTTTTCTCGCCTTCCTGCTAATCCTCTATCCTCTCCTCCCTCCATCTATCTCTCCTCACCGCGTCCCTTCTAATGTCATCTCTTGATCCTTCGCTGCTGAAGTTTTATTAGCTCTATAAATGTCCTAACAGCCTGCAAAATCGCTTAGCTAAAGCACCAGAAGAAGAGGAAGGACTAACAAGAAGGGAAAAAAAAGGAAATATAGGCAGAGTAGTAATATCGCTTAGTCCCGCGGATGACAATTCAAATAAGAAAATATATTAAAACAAAATGGCGTCAGGGACATTAAAGTGAATTAGCCAATTACAAATGACCATGTGTGTGCTCCGCTGCCTTAACCTCTCCAACATTTCTTTTTTTTTTTCCAATAGTAACTCATCTAAATTTGTTGGACGTCTTTCGGGCGTGGGGCCAGAAAAGCTTTTATATCCATAAAGGCCTATGGATCACAGAGAATTGCATTAAGCTGTCCAATTTAATTACAGTATCGACAAAACATAATAGATACTTACAGCCTTACGGAGAGCGATGGGTAGAGGAGGGGAAAGAGTAGGAGAGGGAGAGAGAGAGAGAGAGAGAGAGAGGGGAGGAACGAAACGAAAAAGTGCAGACAATGTCCATTTATAATGCTGATGCAGTCAAAGGAGGCGTTTGGAATGCGTGCTTGTGTGTATGTGTCTATGTAGGTGTGTGTGTGTGTGTGTGTGGGTGTGTGTCTCTAACGAAGGATTTGCAATGGCCCATGAGAGCTTTTGAGGACGCTTAGTTTGATTTAGACGCCACTGCTGCTCCCTGACGGCCGCGAACACACACAAAAATGCACACAGACACACTCTCCCATCTACACACAACCACCCACGCTCAATCATACACAATGCCACCCGTGCACACACCTGGCCATGCACACCCTGATAAAATGCTGCACGCACACATTCGGTTAGATCAGTGTAATGGAGTGAGTTAGGAGAGTGGCTGTCCTGTCCCGTTCCGTCCCAGCCAGCCTGAGCTGTCATCCTCCCGTCCGCCATGATCAATAGCGGGGGGCAATATTTTTATTCATAAAGCAGCCACTTAATTAAATCACAGCGAGTGGAGCGGGGGGATGAATAGGAGAGGAGGATGGATGAGGCGGGGGTTACAAGACGAAGCAAGGGCACCGAGTCAAAAGACTGATGAAGAATTACAAAGACTGGAAAGAGAAAGGGAAAAAGGGGTAGACATGTGGAAGGAAGAGCGTTCTGTGTGACCTCCGTTACACTGCTATGCCGGGATACAGAGGACACACTCCAAGGAAATATGTGTCTGTTGGCAAGTACTTTTTCCAGCAACATTTTCAATAAGAAATTAAATGTATTCTGTTACAGCGCATTCTCACAGCAGCTCGTGAAATAGTCACAAAATTGAAACCCTCTGATTCGTGTACATGGACAAGGATTTACCATTTTTCCGTGTTGCTTAACAAGACATTTAAAGTAATATATTGTAATTGGAAGTAGCACCACATTTTTTTTTCTCTTTGCACAAAAAAAAAAATACATTTAGGCAACGAAACCTCTTATTTTAGTTTATGGAAGTATTAGGAACACATCACAACAACACTTTGAGTCTTGTGGTTGGAAGTCCTGTGTTGTTGGACCCATCCTCACCATAACTCATCCATCTCAATATCTAACACAATGTCATTCTCAATATTTAATACTTTGTCACCAGCTAGCTGTTGCACGGTCACGGCATGTGTTTAATTTGTGTGTCCACCACAAAAAAGGATCCCGGATGACTTTCCATTGCCCTTGCTTTTGTGCAGAGCGACACAAAAACAAAGGACTTGTCCTTGTACACTAAACCAATAGATTACATGTTGTGACTCCTTCAGGAAACTTCCATGAGACTGGGTTTTCTGTTATGTAAAGAGCACGCTTTCAGGGAACATGTGCAGTTTGGAAGAAACACGTGCTGAACACTATAATGTTCAAGACGAAGAATCAAACTTGAGACCAAAGCATCATCAGTTTGGAGCCCAAATCAAGACCCTAATTCAACTATGAAAAATTACTTTAACCTACAAGTTTTTTTTTTTTAAGTCGGTCCCACACTGCAGTCCTACCAACTGCAATGCACTGCCAGCCTGTTGGATAATATATACCCCCAGTTTGTTGGCACAGGTCAGAATCACTCAAGTAAAGTAGCTCTGCAGCCAAGACCAGAAGACTGTGGTTGTAATGGGAAGGTTCCAATTCTGAATGCATGGAGCTATATGTGTGTGGCATTGCCAAAAGGCAGCATTTATAGTCAATACATTTTCCCAGGATAAAACAAAGTCCAACAAATATACAGTATATATAATATACATAAATGCATATATAATATACATAAATGCATTATACTAGTGCACAGTGAGCGTTTTCATCAACATTTTCAAATGGTCCTCATTTATATAGCGCTTTTGTCCAAAGAGCTCTACAGGAACTTTACATTCACCCACACACTGACGGTGAGGTGTCTTGCTCAAGGACACCAGGCACTCATCTAGGAGGAGCCGGGGATCGAACCGGTAATCTTGCGGTTGACAGCCAACCCGCTCTACCTCCTGAGCTAACCCCCCCCTCCTATTAAAATCATGACATGAATTGAAGTTATGAAGTTATCTGCTTTTCTACTAGAATAGGGACACGTACACCATCTATATTTCCATTTAAGTGTATTGGGACTTAAATGCATTACTAAACAGTGAGTTACAACGGTATAAAGGACACTTTAGTCATCCAAATGCTACAGATACCACAGGATATTTAAATTTCTATTACAGTAGAGGCTGTGCGCTACTCTGTTATATCTACCGCATGACTTTGGATTTACCCTACAGTACAGTGCCTTAAAAAACAAGGGGAATATGAGCTAGCCAGCAGTCGATATTTATTACTCTCTTTATGGAACAATATTAAATGCAGTTACAGCCCCCAAGGGAGAGAAAAAGAGACAGACAGAAAGAGAGAGAAAGTGAGATAGCGGGAGGGGTTGGAAAAAGGAAGTGAGAGACGAAGAAAAAAGAGAATAAAAGTGAGTCTTGAGTTAACCATTGAAGGTCTCTCAGGTTTCAAAAAGAAGAAATTGTGCCATCCCTGCCTTCCTTTTCAATCCCTTTTCTTCTTCTCCCTCAATATTCCCCCCTCTCTCCTTTTCATCTGTCCCCTGGAGGAGAGCCAAGGGTCATCTCTCTTTCTTTCTTACACTCGCTCCTCTTTTAATAGAAGACACACAAGCGCACACAAAGATGCGTGCGTTGCCGCCATTCCATTCACAATGCCTGCTGCTTCTGTGACACAGAGACACACAAATTCCACCTGAGACACGGACACACACCTTCGCTGCCCTCCTTGTCGTCTCCGTCTAACTGAGACCTCCTGTGATGCCATCTGACACGAAAGCCACATGAAATCAAACAGGCCTTTTTCCACTCCCCCCGTCCGCCTTTTAATGTTTCAGAGTCCCTGGCTCAAATGTGGACGAGCCCGAGGGCGGATCCGTCTAATATCTGGTGGCTACTGTTACACACAAAAAGTGTAGGGTGAAGCCCTGGAGAAAGATTAATTTGGTTTGTGTGTGATTGTGTGCACAATGACTTTTTATCTGCATCTGTGTGTGAGTACAAATGTGTGTTTGCATGCACAGTGTGTGTGTGTAAAGGGTTACCAATCCATGAGGCACTGTTTAGCATGTGTGTGTGTGTGTGTGTGTGTGTGTGTGTGTGTTAAAGGGTTAACAGTAATATCCGAAGTGGCAAAGGGTGACCTGGCGAGTGTTATTATTCTCCTCACATGAATAATGGAACTTAATATGGAGGAGCTGATCGCCAGGAGCACACACACACACACACACACACACACACACGCACACACACACACACACACACACGACCACCACCATCATCCCCCCAACCCGAAGAGGAGCTCGCTGTCATCCTCAATCCCTCCAGACTTCCAGGGGCCACATAGCGTCAGCATGCCCAGAGAAGAGAGGCCTTGGCTGGGGAAACATTAACTGGGGGTGGGGGGTCTGTGTGGTGAAAGGGGAAGGTCTGGAAGACATTTGGTCAAAATTCAATCAATTATACAGTACTTAGGAAGCCATGACAAACATGGAATGGATAATGGAGGACTTTTCTTCTTCTGCTGCTGTTTGTTGTTCCTCCTTTTTCTTTATTCTCTCCCCCGTACCCGCAAATACTAAACTTAGCTGACTTGAACTTTTGTGAACTTCTGCGTTGTTTGTCTCCATTCAGTTCCTGAGATCCCCAATTCCTCAAAATATATGCAGTTGTTTTCATAATCACCATCACTATCATTTACAGAATTTGTCATCCTAATAGAGCTGATGTATAATTCAAACAGCCATCTGTCTCTGTAATAGAATTTTTGAGATCAATTGCCCGCTCCCTCAAACGCTGTGGCAATAGTTGTGGACCAAAGAAGCTAAATCCAATAATTGAAATGTTGGAGCAGATTGCTAGACGAGTGTACAAACCATCCAGAAATGAGCTGTGTGTGTGTGTGTGTGTGTGTGTGTGTGTGTGTGTGTGTGTGTGTGTGTGTGTGTGTGTGTGTGTGTGTGTGCATGCGTTAGTCTATCAGTGAGTGTCCTTTTCAAGGAGCCACAGGCCAATCTTCTGCTGGCGCTAGCCTTTGCTCTACTTAAAGGTCAGCAGGTATGACTCACTAAGAGATGAGAGGAAGACAACTGTGTACATGAAAACAAAACGTCGCTCGAAATGTCGAATGTGTCCAGACACGGACAATACATTATAATAGAGTGTAAAATTATTTTTGCTATCTGCCAGTACAAAGGGTGAAATCGCAGCCTTTTTTCTTCATCATCTCCTTACTAAGAATGATGGGGTCCTACATGAAAACATTCCCTCTTTGAATAGTTTGGATTATTAAAGCACACAGTTCTGTATTTTCTAATATAAATATATATATATATATATAATAATATAAATGTGATGACAGATTGTCTGCTTTTGTTGCCAGGCTAAATCAGTAGGCTTTTTGAGTGTTACATTTTCAGTGAATCTTTTTTTTCCCCAATCTTAAACTTTGATTGTTGAACATTTTGTAATGAATATTTATTTTAATACGGAAAAACTTTGACTTCAAAGGCTTTCAGGTCATTGCTGTTTTTTCTCCGTTTCAATTATTAGTAAATCTTGTGTACTGCAGCTTTAACATTTTAGGGATGGCAAACTTTACTCATTTAATCCCGCCAAACTCATTCAAATCATTCAAATCAAATGTGCTGTATTTCTAGTTTCCAATAAAATGTTGACGAGGTGTCCATCCTTTGTTTACACCTCCTAAAAACCCTCAAACCTAATGCATAAATGGACAATCAGTAACCACCCGTATGATGGAAATTCAATTCAAGCCTTGTATATGAGGTTTATTATGTCAGCCTAAACAGAGGACTGGTGTCAGTCACTCAGCTGGAGTCATAAAGGAAGACAGAGAGACACCCATAGTCTCATAATGACTTTTATTTGCCTTGGATGGCTTTCCTTCTGTTAGAAGCAATAACAAATAAATATCATGGTGGGTAAACAAAACAATAAAATATTTATTAGCCATGGAACTCCTCTGAAATATGACTTTTTTTGTGGGTTTTTTTCTTGTTCTTGTTCTCTTGCTTTCTCCGTTTGTCAGCGGACCACAGGGGGCGAGGCGTTGCAAAAATGGTACAAATAGAAATTAAACACATCGATTTATGGATATAAGGTAGTAGACAAGAGAGGAGAGATCATTTATATTTTCTCTGTCAACGTCATCATGGGAACAACAAAGACAGAAAAAAAGAAAGGAAGAAAACCTTCGTACCCAAAAAGTGTCAAAACCTTCAAAACAATACGTGTAAACACACAGAATATTTTCCGGCTGTGCCGCACATTAAAATATCATAACACCATTCCTGTCTGTCAAACGTTTGCCTTTTTTGTGCTCCTTCATTACCGCAATCGCTGAGGCAAAGTTGCACATAAAAGCACATATTTTCTTTGCCTAAAGAGTATACAATGCCAGGCACATACTTTTTTCATCAAGGCCCGGGGAGAAAAAACAACCTAAAAAAAACAAAAAATGGGGAACGCTCATCTCTTGTCAAACAAAAGGAATGAGCGAGAAAACATAGGGCTGAAAGGAACACGTCCAAAACGATGAAACCTTGTTAGTTTGAGGAAATGAGTTTTCCGTTTTCCGAGCACGGCTTGCCAATTAACATTCGAGGCCCTAATAAAAGCTGATTGGCTCTGGAATAATGTACAAGCAATTTTCCTCCCGTGTTCGTGAATGTGTGTGCGTGACTATAAATTAGGCGGCGTAAGCATATACAGTATGCATTTGAGGGTTTATGTACGTGGGACCGCATGTGTGCGTGTGTTTAGTCCGAGGTGTACTGTGTGTGGGCGTGTCCCTTATCGTCTGTCTGTGAACGCTGACCAATGAGGGGCTGCTTTTATTAACTGCGTGACAGGAAAATGTTATGAATATTGTTGGTCCATAATGACCTTTCTCCATAGAGAGGTTGGCTAATTTCCACTCTGTGTACTTGAGTGTGTTTGTGTGTGTGTTTTGTGTGTGTGTGTGTGTGTGTGTGTGTGTGTGTATCAAGGTCAAACAATAAAGTCCAGGCATTGGTCAGTTATGATTATCCGAGTGTTTATCGACTGTCTAACATGCGTGGTTAGGTATGTGTGTGCTGCCACTGATTGGCTTTGTTAGCACGTGTGTGTGTGTGTGTGTGTGTTTTGAACTCAGGTCTGACTGGCAGGAGTATGGGGTGATTAGCTCGTCTGATATTTCATACCTCTCTAATTACGTTGTGCTCTCAGAACCCGGTTTGCCTGCCAGGCCGTCTCCCCAACAAACAACACTAACATAGTTAAGGCCGGACTGTGTCATGTCAGGAATCATTTGGCTTGTATCAGTATTCATTACGGAGAAGGGGGAAAGAAGAAAAAAATGAAACAAAGTTAGCAGCGCTATGGGCTGCCATTTTTAGTATGCTAAGGAGAAGGAGGAAAAACTTGAGGAGAATATATATATATATATATATATATATATATATATATATATTTGTATATACATTTGTGTGAGTGTATGTAAAACATTTAAAATGTGTGCTCTTGGGTGTCTCATAAAAACCTCCAGTGCAACACTGCACTATTGGAGGGGAAGTAAGAAGCTTCTTTTTTTTACATATATAATATGCTTAACACACATTCAGCACAAACACACACACACACACACACTGTTGTTTTATTCCGATTCCCTTGTTCTTTCCCCTCTGCTGCCTCTCCATCAATCCCAAATGCACACACTCTCATATGTGCGCAAACACTTCAAGGCAGCTGATGGACTCATGCCAGCGGTAGTTGTGATCGTTCCTTTTGTCTTTGAAGCTCTTTGGACCAAATTGTCCCACTGATCATAAATGTCATACATCATCTTCTCTCTCCCTTTCTCTCCATCTCCTCCTCCTCCTGTGCCTTTGTACTATAACCTGTGTGTGTGTGTCATGTATGAAATATTTGTGGTTTTGTTTATCATTTGACGCCATACATCTTTGAGTGCTCGGAATACCTCAAATAATGTCTCTCTCTCTCTCTCTCTCCCTCTCTCTCTCTCTCTCTCTCTCTCTCTCTCTCTCTGCAGAGACCTCAGCGAGAACCAGATCCAGGCGGTTCCAAGGAAAGCTTTCAGAGGAATCACAAGTGTCAAGAACCTGTAAGTACAATCACTCCCTTCCTTCCCTTCCGTCTTCTTCTCTCCCACCACACCCGTCCTCTCTCCCTGCACCTCACACTTTTCCTATCTCCTCTCGATGTTATTGAGCCCACTTTTGTATTATTATCTCACACACAAAGTTGATCCCAATTGCTGCTGCAGTTTATTTTAAGGTTTTCTTTTTTTTAACTTTTTTGAAATTGCGTTGCCCACCCAGTATCTCAGGGAACACTAACTCCAACTCTTTATTTTTAATTCTAGCAGCGAGGCCAATGTTTTCAGAGAGGCCAAATGTGTCAGGCTGAACTTTGAAGGCTATGTGTTGTATATTTTGACTAGATCTTCCCATTTAATGGAATGGTGTAGGCACCAAAGCATGAAGTCTGTGGTGTATTGTATGTGTTATATTGTCAGATAGTGAAGGTTAAGATTACTTTTCCAACATTGAAGCCATGGAAGGATGTGAAGTTTATGTCAGGTGCATGCCTTCAACCTGTATCCATGGTGTGCATATTATAGATTTGATCACAGAGTGTTGGAGCAAATCAGTGTTATTCCCCGACATGGTGTCAAATCTTATTTCTGAATCACAAATTGGATTGGATTAGTTTCACATGATGTGTCTGTTATTTCCGTCTTTCCTGCACCTCCTGAATATTTTGCATTCTACTTTTCATGGCTTCTGCACCCCCTCCCGTTTCCACCCCACACTTCTCTGTCCAGAGAGGGTTTTTTGTCCTCACATCAAGTACTCAATATCCCCCTGTCATTTATTCATGACATCCTAATCACCAATAGTGTGATCAATACCCTGCCTGGTCGATGCTTCTCATCAATAAAGGTTGATCAATCCGGCTTGATGCTGCATAGGAAACTACTAGACAGACTCTGTGGGATAAACAAGATAAAATGGAACTCAATGGGACAATAAAGCTGAATGATGCTTGGGGGGGAAGAAGCTGATTTGCTCCACAAATCTTCTTTGTGTAAATTAAAGTTTGCTGTGGTCGGTATAAGTCATTACTGGTATGACAGAGCAGAGCATGATAAGTACACGTTTCAAAAAGATAATAGCTTGTCCGTCTCGATGCTGCATGAGCCTTATTTCACCCCTGGTGTTGACTGGCAGAAAACAAACAAATGAACTATATGCGTCAGCTTAATTAGATGGACATGATTGGGATCTTTTCCATTGCAATGTGAACAACTAATAATTAGGGCTGTAACGATTCATCGAGTTACTCGATTAACTCGATTATGAAAATTCCTCGAGGCAAAACATCTGCCTCGAAGCCTCGTTAAATTCCTATGACGCGCCTATGTGCAGGGATCCGATTGTTCCACACGGACCGTTGTTCAGGAAGCACACCAGCGCGTCATACACGGTCATTCATTCTGAATTTAGTTGGCGCGATGGCGGAAAGTCAGACTCAGAATGTCCGTAAACGACAGAGAGTATCGGGGCTAAACAACGGTATCCTGCTTGCCCATGTGAGCGATTTATTTCTGACATCAAAACGAATGCGTAAAGTAGTAAAATGTGTGACTAGATGTCTCCTCGTCTCCGTGGCGCATTTCTCCGTTTGTTTATGGATATCGATCACTTCTCATCCGCCATCTTGCTAGTGACGTATAGAGTTACGTTTATGCATCGGACGCTCGTATTGGCTCCCGTAGCGGCTTTTACAGCCAATCGGAAAGCCTGATTTACGCTTGGCTGTGAGTTGTTGTGTTTGCCCAAACGGGAGACACGGAGGAGTTCAAAGCAGAGAAAATAATGGTCAAACAGTTACTGTAGTGATAGAGAAAGCTAAATACATAAATGGCACAGAAGAAGTACACTATATACACACATATTTAGGGCAGGGAGAGGAAAGGGCCATTGCTGGCAAAACAAAACGTAAATTAAATGTTATCCATGTTTTATCCAAGTTGATTTAACTGTATTGTTGTTAAATTCTCACTGGCACTTAATAAATGGGCTTAGTTTTGGAGCCAAATTTTGGAGTTGGAATGAATACCTCTGTTTATTTTTTTTAGAAATGCTTGATCATTTTACAGCCACATCATTTTCGTTATGCATTATTTGTTTTGGTTGTTTAAAAACGCATTTTTTTTTATCCGATTCCTCGATTAAGCGATCGATAAAGTGCTCAATTAATCGATTACAAAAAGAATCGATAGCTGCAGCCCTACTAATAATAATCACGCTTGTTTTAACAAATGCCAGATGTGGGAAAATTGCAACCACATTGGGTACACTGGGTTAATAAAATAAGCTAAACCGTTGACAAAAATAGAGTTTTACTCGGTAATATGAGTATTTTTCTCCTCAATTCACCACCTTAATCACAGAGAATATTCAAGTTTTTATTTCCATGAATAAACTTTAATCTCGGAAAATGTTGAGTTTTTTCTCAGATTATTACTCCCTCCCATGGCTCTGTAATTATTATTATATTTTTAATTTACCCACAGCGGCCCTAATATGTGGTCATATATTTGAAATTACAAGTAAATATATTATCATAGCCATCACTGATGAAAAGACTGGTCATGTTTGATTGCATGCCACATTTATTTGACATATTTATTTGCTGGACTGGAGCAGGCTGAAAATAAATCATCGTTTATTTGATTCCATTATGCCAATGAAGTCGAAGGAAAGCTCCAGAACAGCCACAAAATAGAAGTTGTGGTGAAATTGTTTTCTTAGCTGCAGTTCCATCACAAATGGGCAAACTCCATCTGCCGATGGTCATGTGATGTCATGAAAATCTCCAGAACAGCTATTAAATGAACCTTGTGGTGCATGTTTTCCTCAACCACATAAATTCTGTTTGGCTTTGTATAGCTGACAAGTGCTGCTAATTAGCATCCAACCCTGGTCGTAATGTCTGTATCTGTGATTAAGTTGCTGAAGAGATTTGTTTAGTAGTCCTTTTTCCACACATGTGTTGTTTTTATGTGATGTTGAACCCCCTCCTGTACATCAAAGTAGTGTTTTCTCAACATAAAAGTAATGACTTCAGATGCATTTATGACCAACAGAGAACGGGCCGGTTTGGGTTGGCACGGACATCACAGCGTTTCACCCCACCGGCAAAAACACTGCTGAGCTAGCATTAGCAATCATAGAGAACACTTGAAAAGCACACTTGTATGCAGATCCAGCCAGGTGTGTCCGATGATAACCGCTGTTGTGTTGGATTGAGTGAATACAACCCATGAGCGCCCCCTGTCTGGACTACTAGCACGTTTCTCACTTGCACGATCCACTAAACAGACATGCCCTCATTTTAGTCCATGCACCTGAATGCACCAACCTAATGATTCAAGTTGACTGTTTATGGCTTCCTTTGAACAACAACTGTCACTCCTACTGTCAGTTGTATTAGCCCTGTTAGCTGTTAGCTCTGTGACCCACACACTGTAAGACTCCCTCCGGTTGCTAACAGCAAATGAGCGCTCCTCCTACCAACATAAGAAGAGATGCTCCTTTGTAGTCAGAGCTCAGTTCAGTCTACTTAATGCTAAGCAATAGTTGCAGTGGCATTTCTTGCAGGACAAAAGGACATGTTTGTTGGTTGCTATAGTGACTACATGTCAGTGGGGCCGTAAAGTGTGTGGCACTTGTTTTTCCAGTGTGGTATTGATATGTGCTTCCTACTGAGATAACCTACTTAGCGGTAAAGAGTATCACAATATCCTCCATATTCCTAAAATATACATGGAGGGAATAGTGGTGTCTTCTCTAGCAGTGAGGCAACAATAGTGCACAAAAGATGCCACACCATTCTTACTACTCCACTGTGCTTTTGCACGTTACTGCAAAAGCTCACCTCATTCAGTCCACAACGTGCTGTAGAGGGTTTAGTTTATATAGAAGTCAGCCTGCTGTGAACGGTTGCAATGGCAACGGTAGACATAAAAAAATGTCTGCTGCTCTGATAATCCTGCTATGCTGATTTGAATTTAAATGTCCATTCTACTCCTATTTTATTTCTATGGAATCGCCCCAACCACAAGAGGTCCTTGAGCATTTAGTCCTAAATGAGCACGGAAAATATTATGCCAACGGGTCCGGTAGTAATTTGATTTTTGATTTTTGCGATGGATTGACAGACGCAGGGATACGCACACGCACTAATGCACGCACGCAAACACAGTCTACGTAATACAAATCCCCTGGCGGAGATAATTAACACAAGCACTTGAATTTATTTCCAGTACATCCGTATAATGACCTTAAAATGTGAATTTATGTGTCCTTGAATTGTCAAGATCTACGCGTTTCTGGCACATTTTCAACTGGCAATCTGTGAATTGATTAATATGCGTCTTGCTACAGATCAGTAATTCAGAGTTAGGCGACAGGCGAATGTGCTCTTCTGCTTAGTTTCCTCTCCCAAGTGTGATGTAAGTTCAATATGGCCGCCAAAGTCCACAGGAGATTATTACTCTTAAGTTAAATGGGCCTGAAAGTGCCTGTACTTTGTACTCTGTACTCTGTACTGGTGTGTGTGTGTGTGTGTGTGTGTGTGTGTGTGTGTGTGAGAGAGAGAGAGAGAGAGAGAGAGAGCGAGAGCGAGCGAGTCAGCCAGCTCCAAACCTTTGAGTTCAGGTCGACTCTGATCATCTGATCCACTCGTCTCACATCAGACACAATCCAAACCAAACACTGACCACCACCTTACCTCTCCGACCTAAGACTCACCCGAGTATTTCACAACTACTTGCAGTCCGGTGCCAGAAAACGGCAAATCACATCTTAGCTGCAGTGTCTGTGTTATCAGTAGTTCCCTGTATCACATCCATACATTAGCATTTACACCTGAGAGCGTCCCGGTTTAACCGCGGCCTCCCACGGTCGTCCCACTGAGCAGCTCCGCTGTGCAGTGGCGATGTTTTAAATTAGTTTCCAGAATTTGCGCATTGGTTATATTCCACTCGCTACCCCTACAATACCTGTATCTCTATGTCTCCATTCTACATGGCTCTTCACTTTCTGCCACAGCTATAAAGTCGTGTCGATCAAATTTGACGGTAAAATTGTCGATTTCCCCGTTAAAATGTTTTGCACTGAATTGCTTCGACCTACAAAGTACACCATTTTACTTTCTTCTGCCAAAATTATGAGTGGCTAATAAAGATCATTCAATTCTACTTGGTCTTCTTTTGACATTTGACATCACCTCCATGTCCACCTTCTCCTCTTCCCTATTCTTCCTTTAATTCTTACAACACTTTCTCCCATGTTTTCCTTCCCTCTCCAATTGCATCACTTTCCTTTTCCTCCGTTCTCTGTCTTCCATCACTTCCTGCTCTCTCCCTCCGTCTGTCATCACCACCTCAGCCTCTAGTCCATCCTTCATGTCTCGTCCTCCATTATTCTTCCTCTTGTTTCTCTTATCCCATCATCTGTCCGTCAATCTCTCATGTTTCATCCCTCTTTCTCTTTTGTCTCTCTTTCAATTCCCTTCAGTTTTTTCGTCAATCCATCTTTCCCCTTTTCTCTGCCTTCCATCCCTCCTTCCTTTACATCTTCCCTCCACTACCAGCTCACCCCAAATAGCCCCTCCCTTCAGTTCTCTTCCTCTCTCACACTTTCCCTCACTATTCTTCTCTTCCTCCTTTTCCATCTCCCTCCCTCCATTAGACAAGGTGACTCCTGCAGTAAAAGGCTCCAACCCTCCATTATGCCACAGAGTAAAAAAACCTTCATGACATTCTGTCCCTGGTGGACACAGCATTGATTTTCTCGTATGTCTCCCCCCCTCCCCTCTCACTTTATCTCCCTCCCCCTCCCTCCGTCTCTCTCACTTGCTCCGAATCTATGTCTCTCGGCCTTTCTGTCTCACTCACTCTATTTCTCAGAGGGTATGGTCTCTATCTCTCTCTCTTGGTTGTTCCCTTTCATGCTGCCTGGTGGCTAGCATAGTATCCATTTATTGCACTTCTTTCAAAGACACACACACACACACACACACACACACACACCCTTTCGACCCTGCTATCAGATTGACTGCTTTGCTGAGACTGCCAAGAACCTGGCAAATACGATTACTGAAGTCGTCTGCTAACCTAAGGAGACAGGTATATGCCATACATCTGTGTGGAGGTGTTTGTGTGTGTACATGCTCCCCCATACATTGTGCTGACTGCTGGTTCTGTCATCCCCCTAAACTCAACCTGTCAGTCAAACTACACATGATAAAGGTAAACGTAGAGTTAGATTGGCTTGGCCGCACCGTGCCAACATTCCTGTAATACACTCTTTGTTTTAGTTTTTTTTCTTTCTCTGCAGTACGTCATATTCTGGATGCTTGTCTTCTCGCATGATATCTAATCCAATTTATATCATTTAATCTCATTTCGCCATGTCTTGTCTTGTCTGGCCGTGTCTTGCTTTGCCAGAACCGTCATCATGTTAACCACACCAGTGAACGTTCAATAGTGTGGTTCCTCTGGCATCGAGCACCTATGCTCATAGAATATTCAGAATGGAGCGGGGGAAACAAGGTGCCATAGAACTGCCCAGTGGTGCCAGGTTCTCTCTGCACTCATGAAGGAAATAGAGAGAAATATGAAAGTAGCAGCTAAACAATATCTAGCGAGTTTTCCGTCCACAGAAAATGGACTGACCCTTTGCAACACCACCTCCATGACCAAGACTTAAAGAAGAATAACATTCAGTCTGTGGTGTGGGCAGCATGCTGAAATGAAATGATTCCAGAGAATTTAAATGATGTTAACTTCCTTTTTGATTCACCAAATTGCAATGCAGTCTTGAAGTCTTAATGTTTGACCATTGTCTCTTTGACCAACAAACACTCATGCTAACAAGACACATGCAAATGGTGTAAACCCTTAATTGAACTGGATTTTGTTGCAAGGTATGCATTATTTGTTCATTTAGTGTCAAAGAAATAAAGACGTCTTTAAAAATGCTCTGCATGAAAGAGAAACACAGCCATGTGGTGTTTAATTAGCCATGTGCAGAATGTTCAACAATGACATTCACCCCTTTGTGCAATTTCCCCAAAGACATCAGTGAGTTCAATACAATAAAATAAAATACTCTTAACTATGAGTGTTGTCACAATGCATACAATCCCCTCAGGGTGCAATTTGAGGCAAGCTGGTTGACAAACATAATATTACGACAAACAATTTTGAAGCAATTAAATAATTCTCAATATATTGACAAAGATAAAAATCAAATAGCAGCAAAGACTAAAAAGTAGTGAGCGATCATTTAAAGTGTTAATGATACCGGTGGTAATATTGAAATGCTACCAACTAAATAGATTTATGATGAGATAACGTCTACTTTTTTATTTACTCTAGTAAAAAGAAAAGAAACAATGTATGCTAGCCTTTCATATTAGACAAGATGATACACTTATCAAAAAAATACGAACATTCAGGCTCCCTCATCTGGCTCAAATTTGTACTGCAGTTATAAATGTTTTCAGTTATAAATGTTAAACGAACAGAAGAAGAAAAAAAACAAGAAATTCGACAAAAGCCGCCAGCAACCCACCTTTGGGATTGACTAACATCAAACATGAACTTATTTGGTGTCCTATAATATCATACAGCAAGGTTATATAGTCATAGGAAAGAATATTGATGGTGTTTTTTGCATACCTTTCTGAGTGACGACAACCTCCACCAGCCTGATGCAGTAAACCCCACTCGACCTGTACATCAAACCGGTCACAGCCAACAACACAAGTAGAATAATCTTCAACGGCTTTCAGCTGACGTGTAGATATATTTCATGCATTTCAATGACATGAGATTCAGAAGCTGTTTAAACCTAATTTCAAAAGCTATCTAAAGGTTTCGCTACGGTAGTCAGTAGCTGGTTTCTGCTACGAGGAGACCAGGACGAACGTGATCAACCACAGATGCTGTATGTGTACAGTTGTGCTCACGCTTAAATCACAACATGTGTGAGTCTGTCATGCTGGGAGGCATGTAGCTGTAGTCGGCCTTACGGTGGAGCATGGACGCATCAGATCAGATACAGCTGTTTCATATGCCCTCCCATTACACCTCGGTGCCCACACTGACACGCTTTTTTATCTTCTGTAGCCATCACGTCCTCATATTGTACCTTGTTTTCCATCTGCCTGCCTTCTCACTCTGCCCACTTTTTTTTTTTATTGTGATAAAATGTAATTCATCTATCCCACTGGATCCACCCATGCTCGACATCTACACTCTTGTAGCACCTTCAGGTGCTCTGGAAGAATGTAATTCCTTCCAACAACACAACCTTACTGTATCAGTAACGGTGTAAGACCAAAAAACAAGAAGCAACCCCATGGCTTTACTCCTTTACCTTTCTCCTTCCTGTCATCCTTTCTCCTCCTTTCTCTTCTCCCTCGTAAAACGCCTCCACACTTCACGCTCCCCTACCCACAATGCAGTGCAGGATGGCCGTTTGTTTGAATTATGACTACAGCGCCTCTGAGAGAGGTGAGAACATTGTGTCGGCTGCGGGCGCACACACACACACACACACACACACACAGTTTCTTACCTGCATTGTTGTGTGTCTCTGTCATTGCAGATGTTTGCCTTCACTTTTTTTAATGTTTACCACAATTCCAACAATGCATAGCTATAGAGCCAGGCATATATCTTGCAAGAGTGTGTTTGAAGATATATCTAAAAAAAAAAGATAAATAATGGCCATGCTTTTGAGGCAGAACATCTTTAAATGAAGGTGACACTGGGAGGGGTGATGCACACATACTTCACAGTGTCGTTTCTTCCCAGATCAAGCATGCAAAGCCTTGCACCAATATGAAAAGAATAGAGAGGAAGAACACAGGATTTCCTGCTTCCTGAAATCCTTTACTCAGATTCCCATCATTCTTTGCCTTACACCAACCCTCTGTACACGTCTTCAAATGGCAGGATGTGGCTAATTCATTAAAGGTCTTGACTAACCGAGACCAAGGAGGGAGAAAATGTCAGTAGCTCTGAATTGTAAGCTATTTCACGAGATGGGATCCCTCAAACAGTTACCTTTTCAACACAGTGATGGGTTTTGAGATTCAGTTTTGATGTAGAATTTACATTCACTCAGAGTAAAAAGCAGTTAGTATCAGCTCGGGCTGCAGCTATCTATTATATTAGCAGTCAATTATTCCACCGATTACTTTATCAATCAATCAGATTGTCGGATTAGAAGAACTACTTTTGCTTTATTAAAGAGCAAAAGTCAAATTATGCATCAGAGAAAAGACCATCCAAACTAAACCCATTTAGTTAAATCAAAGTGCCCCAAAATAACTTTTTACACTGTTGTCCCATAAAATAATTTCAACTTCCCATCAAAAGGTTATTTGCAGAAAAACACACAATTCAAATGATTAGGAAAGGAATCACTGTAAATGTAGTTTTAATTGTGAATTATAATAGAGCTACTTTTGTAAGATAACCAGATCACAACTCCCTCTCAAATATATATTTGAATATATATTTGATATTGCTGTCAAAACATCTCCTTCAAACAACTGTATTCATAATCTCGAAATGTAAAAAATGTACCAAATTACATTTGAACATTTACAACGTTGTACTTAATTATCCCAGAATCCTCAGGACATGAACACATCATCATGTAGCTCCTTTGCCTTTATATCATTTGGACTTGAAGAAGTGTTTCCTTCTTGTTTCACTGTTTATTGAAGAGAGTTATACAATTCTGAAATCCGCTTCAGAAAAAAAAAGTTTATACTCAATTTGTCAAATTTGAAAAAAAGAAGGCTTGGATGGACAGCCACGTGTTGTCCTTGACTGCACGTGTCTGAGTCCGAAACAACCTTTATAATTATAAAACATGCACATGGCTTCCTGTACCCTTGAACATCCCTAACAGCAGAGAACTCATTTGCAAGTCCAAGCCAGGCCAGTATTGTGCAAATCATCACTGACTGCATGGAAGCTACAGTACATGCAGCCATTGATGTCCATCTACTCTGCATTAATCCTAATCGGCAGTGCGTTAAACTTTCCCGACATTTGCTTTCAACATTACAGCCATCTTAGTCATAGTATGTTGGTTTAGATAGGAAGAGATGATGTCAGCAGCTGTAACCCCTATAGGCTATGTAGACGAAGCACAGAGAAGTATAACAACACACACAGAGGGACACTGACTTAATTCTGTGCTCATTACCTCACTATATCTGTACATTGGAAATATTTGTTTGCTGCCATCCAGCACACAAATATCATATAGAGACTGTTTAACAGCAGTGATAGGACAGAAAGAGAAGGTGACTGTCTCATCAGCTTGTCACTAATACTTCTACATTCCCAACACATCCGTCCTGAATCCACTTCCATCTGCCACACCTTTGCTTTCGTGTCTTTTATTGTTTCCTTCCATCATGCTTTACTTTTTGGCTTTTTTTTTTCAATCTCACAGCTCCTTCTTCTCTATTCTGGTCCTTTGCTTTCCCTTTCTCCAATGGTCCACCATTTTATTTATTTCATCCCTCCACTCTGCGTGTCTCTTTCCTGCCTCCTTTCTTTTCTTTTAAACCTTTTCACCAGCTCCGCTGACTCCTCTCTACCCTTTCTCATACCATTTACCTTCCCTCTTTCAGTTTCTCTCTTCAACCCATTAACCTCGGTGACGGTTACTCATTTGCGCATTGCTCATCTCTCTTGGTTTCTATCCAAATGTACACTCGCCTAGCAACCGTTTGTCCGCAGGATCTGTTGGGTTTATTCACGTCACTCATGCTCGACTTTCCTCGATGTAGACATAGACAATGTTTCATTAATCATGGCTGAAATGACCATTATTGCTGCTTTGTAGATGTTGTGGAAGCCCCGAATTCGACGGTTAAGCAAGCGGCGTCCTGTCTGAGTTCATAACATCACCCAGAGGTGCTCGGTGTATTTCATTGAGCTCTATTCACTGTGAATAGCAAGACACACAAATGTTTTACGAGACTCTCCTCCCAAGAAGCCCTCCAGCGGCCGAAGTATTTATGACAGGAGCAAAGGATGAAGTAAGGTGACGTTTTGTGAGCAACGGAGTCCAAGAGGTTAAGGTGGATAGATGGCGCAATAAAAATTTAGACACAGGAGGCTTCTGTTCTTTCAGTCAACATTGGCTTCTTGTAATAGAACTAGAATTCATGAAAATAGGCCAAATTGATGTAACTATACTTTTACCAGATTGACTGGCCCACAATTGCATCTTATGTACTTTCACTATACAAAGTGATGACAGAGCTATGTTGCAACTCTCAGCAAGACACCAGCTGCAACGTAACTATTCAATAAGTAGTACCTATTTATACTGCACCCATTTTGGAAAGTCGTTTTTTCTGTTGTCATTTATCTTGCAATGCAGCATTTGAAAAAATACAATACATACAAAATTATCAATTGCCCTAATGTTGAAATAAAAGGAGCCACATCCCATCACTGCTTATTCAATGTGTTTCCAATAACTCGCCCTCACTATTCGTTGTGTCATTTCTTTATCGACAAAAAACGTCCTGTGTCACACAAATAGGAAAACGTTGTTTGTCATTTCCAGTCAAATTGTGCTGTTTACAGTCGGTTCCAGATTTGATGAAGCCTTATTTGTCTATATGGATTGGATGGGAACCCAGTGAGTGTATCCCTCCCCTCCCCCTGTCCTTTCATTAATTACTCAGTCTGGAACGGTTGCTTACTGATGGACTCATGGAGTGGCAGGGCTGCTGTGTGTGTGCTCCAGATGGTAGCAGAGGGAAGCATTGAATCAGTCCGCCAATAGGCCTTATGATAGACACGATTAAACACACTAACTAATTATATGACCCCCGTTCTGAACACACACAAGGACTATGAATGCAACAGGATGATACAAATCTGGAGAGCACACGCACTGACATGCAGACACACAAAGTACACCCTCATCCCACATTGATACCAATCATGTCACTGCTAATCAGGGTCCTTGGTGAACAAAGCTGTCAGAGGAATCCAATCATATCAGATGATGGAATCGTTTACTGTGGACGGGGACAGAAGATGAAGTGCATGGCTGCCAATATGAATGCACCAGTTATTCTCATTTGTAGGAAGAGCGTGAGGAGTATGTTCTCAAAATGATCAAAACACCGTCCCGTATAGTTATGTACGTTTTAAGAATTAAAGACATCTCACAACCTGACTGGCAGCTCTTAGCTCTCCAGAGGTGGGAATCCCCCAGACTTGTAACAGGAAGTCATGAGAGTGACTTCAAAATGACCCATAAGACCATTACAATAATGATACATGTGAGCGTTTAGGTGTTGTATTGGTATTTGAATACATGTTTTGCAGTTTGAATAAATAATAGTGCTTGAAATATTATACATTTAAGTGACAATTGCAAGTGACAAATATATGTTTTAAAGATTTTTCCACAGACCCAACATTTTGCTTTTGAGGCTTTGAGGCAGTCTTAAGTGGTTTTGTTCCAGTATGTGTTTACTAGATAACAGTATTTTGTTCCGTAGGATATCCCTCTCCTTCATAGTATGTGTTACAAAAAGAAAATAGAATGGCTTTAATAACTACAGTCGACCTTGCCAGTGCCATGCATCTCCATATGGCTGCTCAGGCTGTGTGCCAGTTTGCTTTCCTGAAGAAGAAAAAAAAAAATATCATGCCTTTTAATTACATAAAACACAAACATGGCATAGCCTTATGTTATTATGATCCCCAGACTCAATAAATTTTAGAGTCCAGTCATTGAACAGATGCTCACAGTCACAGCTCCCTCCCAACAAGTAGCCAAAAAGAAAAAGAAAACGTATTGGATTGACAATGTGGCTTTTAACGAGCGCACACAACCCTAACCGGCTACTCTTTTATACAGAACGCTCCACATCAATGACCTGAACAATCTTTACAAATTGTGCTCAATTAATCATGTGCAGCGTGGCAAGACCGTAAACAGGTTACTCCTAAATCCCCTCGAACATATAATTGCATTGCATCAAAGCAGATCAAAACATCTCATCAGTCTCTATAAGCCCCTTGGAGGTCCACAAATAATTATCCTGGCCTGTGGGCACAGAGTTGTTTGGTATTTGATGTGTTGGGTGCCAACCGCTGACCAGCAGCTGGTCAACAACAGGTAAGATACATGAAAAAATGTGCTGCACTGCAAACTATATGACCTTGTTGTGCACATCATTTTTTCAAAATAAGAGTCTACTGATAAAACTTAAAATTAAAGTACTGATTTTGTAGAGCGCCGTGTTGGATCTAATTTTGGTTTGCAATCACTTGTGGTCGAGCTAATTGGAGGGGACACATTTTTTTCCTGTGATAAGATGATTGTTCTAAATGTACAGTAAACTTTCTAAACTTGCATTTATCTTGTCGGAAGTCACTGCAATAGTGGCTCTCTTTAACCTGCTGCTTACATATTGAGGTGGTGTGCCAGAGTAAATACATTTCTCTGACACTCTGAGGGCTTCTTCTCGCACACTCGATACAAAGATGCACATATAAAAACAAAACAAAGAATACATCGTTCCAGAAGCCTTGATGTAATTTCTATTGCCCCGCAGAGGAAATCCAGCTCCTGCTTTGGGAAACCACCTTCTTCTGGGTTCAAAACTGACATGACTGATATAACAGTGTGCCGAGAAGAGAGAGAGAGACGAAGAAAAGGAGATTTAAAAGGTTGATAAACAGAACAAAAAGGGGGAGAGGAAATGGATTAGGAATGGATAGATGGAGTGTGAGAAAGAAAAGGTGAAGGGGAATTAGACATCAGAGGAGATGAGAGGGCACTAGAGGGAGAAAAAAGAATGGATTATGAATGGAGAGAGGAAGAGAACATGAAAAATGGAGAAGATGGATGCTCGGAAACGAGGGGGAGAAAAAAGAAAAGGAGGGGATGAAGTCAAGGAAAAAAAGGATTAGGGATGGAGGGATCTAGTGGAAGAGAGATGAGATGGGGACAAGGAGGAAAATATTAAGGTGGAGTGATATGCTTTTATCTTCTATTGCCTGGAGAGCAGACAGTAATGGTGTGTGTGTGTGTGTGTGTGTGCGTGTGTGTTAGTGTGTGTGTGTGTGTGTGTGTGTGTGTGTGTGTGTGCATGTGTGTGTGTGTGTGTGTGTGCAACCTTTATGATTACACATGGTTTTGCATGTTCTGAAAGTGCGTGTTTGAAAGTTTTTCTGCTTGTGTCTGGTAACATATTTTTTTCCATGTACCTGTGAGGTTCCACCTGATTAAGAGTGTGTTTGTGTTTGTGTTGCATGATGTGTTCGTGTGTGTGTGTGTGTGTGTGTGTGTGTGTGTGTGTGTGTGTGTGTGTCATCTTTCCTGGTTGAATAAAAAAAGGAGAATAGAAAATAAAACCAGATACTTTAGATACTTCTAAATGGCTATATCGGCAATCCACCCATCTGCTCCTCCGCAGAAGCAGAGGGGGGGAGGAGAAACAGGGGCATGGATGAATGGGAGGAGGGGGAGAAAAGGGAGGAAGGAGGGAGGAAAGTTTTGGGGTTATTGGGTTCATGGATGGAGGGATGGATGGTGGCGGGGAGGTGGGTTGAATACCTAGAGCTGAGCAAATTAAAGTAAAAGCAAAGGATGGATGACAGTGGGGTGCAGGGTGCATCTGGGAGTCCGGTGGACGAGGCATGGAGCGAGGAGAGAGAGAGAGAAGGAGAGAGAGAGAGAGAGGAGTGGGGAGATGGAGAGGAAGGAAGGAGAGCGGGAAAGCGAGGCAGAGTCGTGACTGTAGGTTGATTTACGGAGGCTTTCCTTTTAATGAAATTGTTTCAGTGACAGAGCCGGTAAAAGGCCCTTAATGGATTGGCTGGCCTAATGTAATGAAATTACTCCCTCTTTCACTACAGAGAGAGGGGGAAAAAGAATAAAAGAGGACATGGGGAGGAGTGGAGAGGAGGAGGAGGAGGAGGAGGATGGGAGAGGAGAAAATGCAATTAATATTTACAGAACAGACAAGCAGGGTGGGCTTTTAGTAGCAACAGCTCGCTCGCTCTCTCCTTAACTCTGTCTACCTCTCTCGTCCCTTCCTCTCCCGGTGGCCAGTGTGCACTGGGCGTGCAGCAGGGGAGGGAGGTGATAGGCTGACGCCCAGACAGGCCACTTCACCACACCGGTCTCCTCTCTTGTGCTCTTCTTTCCCTCTCCAGCTCTCCTCAGGGCTGGCCGTATCAGCGCTGAGGTGAGAGACTTAACCTCAGCTTGTGTGCGATCGTCTGGACTGGGCAAGCCTGGAGAGTGTGTGTGTGTGTGTGTGTGTGTGTGTGTGTGTGTGAGTGAGTGAGAGTGTGTCTGGGGAAGTGTTAAAGCCGGTGTCTCCTACCTGCTTCCTAAAGCCCACTTACTGGGATATCACCTCACACACACTCCCACACACACACACGCACACACACACACACTCAGTCACGCATCCCGTCTTTTCTTAGTCCCTCCCCCAGCTGAGCGGACCTTGCAGACTTGTGCCTGACTCTCTCCCATCTCTCTCTCATCTGTGTTTGTGTGCTCGGCGCAGGCAACTGGACAGCAACCACATCAGCTGCATCGAAGATGGAGCTTTCAGAGCGCTGCGCGATCTGGAGATTCTGTAAGTAGAGAGAAACCCCGGTCCTCCTCTGGCTCTCTTCTCCTCCTCTGCCATCCTCCTCTCCTCCCGTTCTCTCCCCCCCCCTTTCCATGTGTTGTCTGTGAAGCACGGATCCGTCCTGTTCTCTCCTCTTATTGTTATGTTTTCCCGTCTTATTCAGTTACTTCATCGTTTCATGCTTATTTATTCATCTCGTATCATCTCTTCTTACTTGCACATCATCCCTCATTCTTTCCTCTTCATCTACTTTTCTATCTCATCTTTTTATCCTTCTATTCATACATATCTTCCATATGCCTTCCGTGTAAGAAAAGCCACTTAAACATCTTTCCCTTGAGAAAATGTAGTTTCTGTCTGTGAATTATCTTCTGCGATACCCGTGTGTGTGTGTGTGTGTGTGTGTGAGCTGAAGTGCACGTCTAAGTGCTTGTGTGTGTGGCTTGCAGGGATGAAACACAGAGTACCTGTCCATTGACCGGTAAATGTGTTGTCCTTGATTTACAATACACTGACACGCGCACAAAGACGCGCGGGGAAACGGGTAAAATAGTGCGGCTGCTACCTGCTGTGGTTTGCGCTTCCTCTGCAATGTGTGTGTGTGAGTGCTTGTGGATGAATCCCTTTGCATATGGGAGAGAATAGGTCGATGCGTATTTGCTTCCAGCTGCGTGTGTGATTAAGTGTGTGTGTGTGTGTGCGACCGTGTGCAAGTTTGTGCGTCTGAGCTGTCCATATTTCTCCAGCTGCTCATTTATCACCATGCTCACAGGGATGACTGGTGACTGTGCAGCGCGAGGCTGTGTCTGGGAAAGGTGTCCACTTTTTTTCTCCACACCTGAATGTGTGTGTGTGTGTGTGTGTGTGTGTGTGTGTGTGTGTGTGTGTGTGTGTGTGTGTGTGTATGTGTGCGTGTGTTTGTGTCAGGTGCATTTTACACAAATAAATGTATGTTCCCATGGCTTGGTTTTGCTCTCACACAGAAGCAGATGCTGTGCTCCTTTGTGGGTTGTGCATCTGAACCAAATCCTTAGCTTCAGTTCATTACAATCAAAGCTCGCATTTCCCTTATTTGCACTAAAATATTTCGGGTTACATCGTCACACTGAGCTGGAGCAAAAGTTAAGAAATAGGGTTCATTCGTCTGCAGGGATGTTGGCAATGCATTCACATTGTGCTGTATGCTGCTGGAAGGTGAAAAGATTAGTGGTATTGTTGCTGAATATGTTTATTGGAGGGCACATTTGTACAGCGCATAAGGCAGGAAGAGAGAGGAGCACAATGACAAAAAAGACGAAGGCAGAGGAAGAATGATGATTTGTAAAGAATCAGAAAATGAAGAGAAGGCTGACAGCTCTGTCCCAACCTCGGTCCCCCGTTACATAGCACAGAGATAAAGGCTATTTGATCGATAATTGTGGATGTGGTGAAGGTCCATAGAGATAAAGCCACACACAAGAACACACACAGTTGTTGATTCTCATGGTTTTCAACACACTGTGACAATAATCAGCTCAATAGTGAAGAATAGAACTGAGTAAATCTGTCTCATTGTCACATAAAGATCTAATGTACCCAGCAACATTGTGGGAGGCAGAATATTAACACCACAATTATGTAAAATGAATCAAATCTGCTGAAGACATGATCTGAGCTGCAGAATTTATGGAGAATCTGCCAGCACCAAACTCTTATTGGGTACATGGCGTGATATTTAAATCACTTGTATCTGAAAAATATGAAGTGATCAAGAAGGAGGTTAAAATCATTTGTATCATAATTATGTACAGAAGAAGCCAGGGAATGTGATGTAAAAGCTCAGTGAGACTCCCAGCAGCAGCAGCTTAATGATGGTGAGTCCAGCCTTTCTTGTGTGAGTGTTCTTGGTGCAGTCTGGTGCTGCCCAATGCGTTCACATAAATGATTAAAGAGAGCAGAAAACATATGGGAAATGGATTATTTTACCCTACCGCACAAATATTGATTCAAATGTTCAAATGCTGCAATAGAAGGTTTATTTATCATCTCTCAGTCATTCCTTTTCTACCTTTCTTCTTTCTGCAGCAAAGTTATCTCTTTTGATATCCCTGCCTCACTTTTTTTTTTCCTTTTTTTTTGTGCCCAGCGCACAATGGAAGTGATAGGGGCCGGATAGATAGAGGGGGATCGACAGCGCGAGATACAACATATTAGCAATTCATAAGACTCTGACAGCTGAGTGCTCGGCAGGATTTACAATTCACTGTAAATACGCAGCCGTTCCCATTCACAGCAGACAGCATGACAGCACACAGTATATTCACTGAATGTGACGTTTTAATAAAGGCAGGTGTGTGTGTGTGTGTGTGTGTGTGTCTGTTTGCGCGTGTGTGAGTGCTTGTGCACGTGTGCAAAGGGCATGAATGACAGTAAGCAATTCTGCCGCTGGACTGATCTTCATTTCAAGCATCTTAACACACACACACACAGATGTATGCGTATTCACACACACACAGAGACATGCACACACACACACACACACACACACACACACACACACACACACACAGCCCCATTTGTTCTTGGGGTTGGTTTCGTGACCGTAGTACAAAATGGGATGATGGAGATAACAGTGATTGGAGGTCATGTGACTGCACCATCAGGTAGGTGTGTGTTGCCTTCTGTTTGCGTGCGTGTCTGTGTGTGTATGTGCATGCATGTGTGTGCCCTTGTACTGCTTGTTCAACGCGCTGTTTGCCAGTTAAATGTTGGTTTTTAGAGTTAAGGATAAAACTTAAGTTGAAACCTTAAGTTAGATCGATCTGTTAGTAGATACATATTTCGATCTGTTACCAAGCTCTATGGTATTGCTTTTGCTTTTCCATGAGTTATGTCATATCGATATCTTTTGGTGCTGTTGGTGAAATAAAACAAGCAATTTCAAGATGTAACCTTGGACTCATTATTGGTATTTTTAGAGTAAAGTGAAAGAATATTCAACAAGTACATGTTTAATGTATACGTATTTGTAAGGCGGAGCCCTAGTAAGAGTCACACCTGATTAAGCATGTAGGGAAGGTGTGGTTTAGGCTAGGGGCAAGGAAATGTATTTACGTCAGTGTGGGTCCTCACAAGTATAAAAGTCCCAACGTATTCTCATGCATTTTCGTATGGAAACGTACGAAAATGTATGTACAATTTTTTCGTGTTTTATCCAACAAATTTCGAAATGACACCAGTCCGCGTGCACGATTCCCTGCAGTGAAAAATGGCTTCCATTCCTGCTGTCTCTGCATTAAAGTACGTTTTGATGACATTCCTAGCGAAAAATATGCATTTTGTTCTCATATTAATCCTTCAGTGAATGTATACGATCTTTCGTTTGTTGGTTAGGGTTAGGGTAAAAGCTAAGGTTAGGGTTAGAATTGGAGGAGCCTGGGATCGAGCCGGCAATCTTGCGGTCGCCAGCTAAGCCCCTCTATATCCTGAGCTAAACACCCCGAAGGTTATGGTCAGGTTTAGGCCTGATGGTCTCTAACTACCAGCATAAAGCGCATCGTTTACGTGACTACGGCTCTGTGTAATACGTAGGAAATCATACAAAATTATTTTGCTTTACTTTTCGTACATTTTAGTACGAAAGCTGAGTGAGAGCAGCCTGAAAGTCCATATGTGTTTCACTGCGACTGGATGTGCATAATGATGTCCCAAATATGTGATATTTCCATCCCCATTGCTATAGCTTTAAGATGATGACAGCTAGAAGATGTCCGTCTACACGTGTATGTGCGTGAACGCTGTTTTCTGTGTTTCAATGTGTGTGTGAAATTAGAACGAGGACTCTATGAGAGACTGTCTGTTGGCTGGAAGGCAAATGATGTGTGTTTCAGCCGCTTGTGTTAATTTAGTGTGCTAATTGAAAGAAGCCTGCCGCTGTGTGTGTGTTTTCCTGTGTGTGTGTGTGTGTGTGTGTGTGTGTGTGTGTGTGTGTGTGTATGTGTGTGTGTGCCACTAACGAATCTCCACATTAATTAATCTAGTCATTTTTAATTAGCCGCTCCTTCTTGGTAGACTAGGCTTTATCTCAGCTGTTTAATATGTTTCACAGGAGCGGCGTTGACGGGTCGAAGCAGAATATTTGGCTGTCAGGTTCATTTTGAAAATGCTAAATGGATTTTAGCTTGTTAGTTTCATTAATCTTGTTATAATTGTTTATTAAATTAGACAACGTATTAAAATTGCGAGGCGTCTGAAAGGATTTATAAAATATTTGGCACATCACAAAATGAAATGAAATGCGTCTAAAAGGTGTTATTGTTTATCTTTGTTCAACAAACTGAATTCCTCATTTTAAAAACAGGAACGCATTAAATTATTGCATTCTGCGGCTTTAAGATATATAGAGCACTTTCATGTCAGTACGATTTCTAAAGTAGTACTGCTGAGGATTGCGTGGAATAGAACATAAACATCACACTGAAGACAAACGCCTAAAAGTTTGGGGTGAACTGGTCTGAATTGCTGTTAATCATAATGTTCCGGTGCAGCAGAAGAGTTTAGCTTTCCAAATAGGTTCAGGGAGAAAGAGGAACATGATTAAAGGAAGTCTTCCATTCGTCATTGCCTTTGATATCCAGTCCCTTTACTCACTTGTCCTTCGATGGTGTCTTTCTCACATCATCCCGCCTCTACTCTCTCTTTCATGGCTGCCAGGATGAATGTGGAGGATCGGCGTTGTAAAAGCAAGGCGGCGCTGGCCTATGATTTATTTAGACCTGAAAGAAATGCAGTAACTATCCTTTCTGCTCTTTTTTTTTTTGCCAGCAGAGGCGAGAGACAAGAGAGATTTGGGGGAGAGGTCAAAGGGTCTTCACAAAATGGAATAGGGAAGAAGGAGAGATTTGAGGGAGAGGAAAGAAAGCGAGGCGTGTAGTATCAGTGTTGTAAATGCAGCCAGTTTCCTGGACATCATTTATTTATCTGCTGTTAGACCTGAGGAGAGGGTTGGGGCGGAGAAATACAAGAGATAGGAAGGGAAGTAGGGAAATCCAGAGATGAGAGGCAGATGGTGGTGCATTTAGAAAGATAAATGGTTGGTAGTGAGAGGAAGGAGAGAGACATCTGACGTACAGACAGAAACACATAAGATAAAACAAATCGGAGCAGCAGATCAGACAAAAAGATGCCGCTATTGCAGTCAGAAAAGAGAGCTGTAGGACAGAAAGGTGTTGAGGACGTCAGAGGGCAACAGAGAAACGGTAGAGGAGACGGAACAGCAGGAACAAACATGATGTGATGAGGGTTAAATACAGAGACCGGTGATACAAAATAGATTGAAAGGATCAGAGGGAGGAGGGCAGGGAGGCATTAATTATTGATGGAACAAATGTCTGACTGACTGACTCAATTTGGCCCTTTTGTTGTTTCCAGACCACGAGGCTTTCAGATAGACAACATTTACTTAGGACGGAGACCTCGACTGAGTGGCTGATAATCGGCCTGGAAATGCAAATGTAGGCTCAAAACGAGCTATAACTCCATTAGTTTTAGTTTCATATTTTCTTTTAAATTACATATATTTATAGCTTCTTTTTCTGCTTCTGCTCACGTTTCTAATGTTGTCATTAAATTCCCATTACGTCCCTGCAATATCAAATATATTTTGTATGTAGTTTGTTTTCTTACCAACATTTTTAATCGCTGATTATTAAAGTAATTCCTATAAATGTAAGTCACTCCGATGGATGGAAACAAGCTGAATCAGTTATAACCTTCAGTGTGTATACAAACCTAACAGAAAAGCTAGATCCCGGCCTTCACAGTAGCCTAGAAACATTGGTATCAATATGTTCAACAGTCGCCTGTTAGTTCCTCTGATTCTAAGCCTGCATAAAAGCTGTTATAACCCGTTGTCATAGTGTGGCTTCGAGCCCAACCTTTTCCAATTTTATCCCTCTTTTTCCTCTGGCCTTGTGATGAAGATAAACGTTAAGACTGCCACGGTGAAAAATTAAAGAAGGAAATTAGCATGCTCTGCTGATTTTAGGCAAGCTTCCATAGCCTGAAGATTAGACGAGTGAGTCTGGGAAGTTGCCAGTCAATTTCTGAGAGTCACATTTTGGCTTGTCCGCAAGGGCTTTTGTGCTAACAAAACGTTACCCGCCAACAGTCACTTACTTCCACGGCCACAAGAACACATTAACGTGTTTCACTAAAACTCCAATAGAGTAATCTCTAATAGAATACAGAGTTAGGGTTTTGTTGAGAGGGCTGATTTAAAGCCACGCTGACAGACTGTGGGTGGAAATGAAGGTGCAGCTTCTCTTAGCGTCAAGCATGAAAGGTGCCCTTTAGCAGAGTGTCTGTTCAGCTGGGTGCTCCAGCTGAAAGGTGTGAGTGATCAGCATTGTCTGATTCTGCAGTACACACTATATGTGCATGCCATGTTTAATGCCAACGCAGGAATGAGTGTGCCCTCCATGCACAGAGGTAAGTCATTTACATTTACATTTAGGGCATTTAGCAGACGCTTTTGTCCAAAGCAACTTACAATAAGTACATTTGTCAAAAGAAACAAACAAAGAAACCACAACATATCATTGCCGATAAAGTGAGAGCTAAAAAATAGAACAAGTGTTAGGTCCTCGTCTGAGTAAAGTAATAGCTGTTCAGCAAACATACCTTAAGAACAACAGTGCTATGATAAAAGTGCTATAGGTAAGGTTTTTTTTTTTTCATGAGAGTCACGATGCAAATGGGGTTTTCATTTAATG
The DNA here is from genome assembly GCA_029853015.1 of Chelidonichthys spinosus. NCBI lineage: Eukaryota > Metazoa > Chordata > Actinopteri > Perciformes > Triglidae > Chelidonichthys > Chelidonichthys spinosus. The sequence continues at coordinate 16,326,673 of CM056823.1, read as the reverse complement.
CTTATTTGTTAAGAGACAAGTATGTCCCTACATATGGACCTTTTAAATGCATACAAGTCAACAAAACAACACAAAATCAGGAATTGAAAACACATATCCCCAGAACTCAAGAAGAAAAAATACAATGAATCGTCATAAAAGCACAACTGATTCCTCTTCAAAAAAGTTCCCATCCCGTCACACACCTGAAATTAGAAAAGTGGATGCACATTCCTTTTCAGATATCATTTATTCATATATTTATTGTCAGAGCATTTGGTTTGTTCATTGGTTTTGAGATGTCCTGAGAATTTCTACAAATGTAACACATATAAAATGAAACTTAAACTCAGTGTTTGTTTTAGCAGACGAGTCAATCTATTGACATTCCCCTGTGTCTGTTCTGTGATGGCCCGCCAGGAATTAGTAGCATTGATTATGTTGTATGACCACAGCTGTCATTTCAGTTGCATCCACTGAAAGTGCCAAAACCAGGGTCCTTTCAAATATTTTACAAAGTGAAATCTTCTCTCCGTCATCTACAAACACAGAGGTGAACCCACACTTGACTCAATATTCTTTCACTTAAAACCAGGCACAAATTGCATGCCAGTGTGGACTTTGCATATTTGTCATTAAACACCTATCAGAGTCCATTAGAGCCACACACTCATTCTAAACAAGCGGTTTTCCTAATGGCCAACCGTTATTGATGCATGACAGCGAGTCCCGTTGTGTTCATTGTTAACATTAAACACAAAGATCCATCATGATTACTCAACAGTCCTTTTCATCTCAATGCGAGCTTGTGAAGGCTTCGTTTTAGTGCTAAAGCTCAGAAACCCATTTGGTCATTTGGAACTTGCTTGTTGAAAACAACAAATACAGCAACTCTTTGCTCTCCCTATCCATTACAAAGGTCAGACTCATGCAAGGATGCATGTCCAGAACAGTTTGTGTCAAATAAATATATGAAAGGGATTTGTTAGCGGGCGTCCTATTGATACATGGCTGAGAAATGTGCTCTGATTAATAAAGAGAACAAAATATACAGCTTTTCCGACAAATATTTCCATGATGTGTTTTGACGGTCAAAGCCACGATGCCTCCACAAACACGTTGAGGGCGACTGGAAGAAGACTTTCCTCCAATGCATGACTGAGAAGAGCACCATGACCGTTAAACTCAACAACCCCACGGTCGGCTTTCCTCTTAATACTTTGATTTCAGCTTGTTTCTTTTTTTAAAGCCTTTGATGGTCAAAGCTGTATATGCTCAAACTTGTAAGGCCAATAAACACAGCAGAAGTGGAAATGTAATTATGTGATAAACACAGTCTTTCTATTTGGCAGAAGAGCCGCTCGATCCACTTTGTCGGTTTGATTCCCGAGAATTCCTCGGCTTAGCAATCATGTCAGCGCAGATGGTAGGCATTCCTCCTGTAGCGACTAATGACTGTGTGCCAGCGTGAGTGAGTGTGTTTTTACTCAGTGAGAGTGGATTTAATGCCGAGTGCCAGTGTTGAATGAAAGCCAGCCTTCCTGTGCCGTACCGTGAAGTCTTTCTGTACATCGCTGTGTCCACGTGTCATAAGAAGGATGGTTGAATAGCAACAAAATACAAAGTTAGTTTGTTTACATACCATTTATTATTATTCATTGTGTTTGATAATGTTGTTTTGATTACATTGCAGTTGTTTCCGAGATCAGGAGAGGCTGGTCTTTTATTATGAAAAATTCAACAATGTTATGTTAATATTTGTCATTTGAGTGGACAGTTGACTTGCGAATCTCAAAATATATAACATCAGGATCAAATATAAGAACCAAATAAAACTCTTCAGCAGCAAACAAAAAACACTCAAAACCATAATAATTGAGCATAAATTAGGATAAACCAAAAAAAAAAAAAAACAGTAAAACAAAGGAGAGACAGAAGCAGAGAAACCTTACCTCCATAAGCGATGTGTTTTGGGGGGGTTTTCTTGTATGGCTTTAAGCCAATACAGCACTTCAAGTAGACGGGCACATTCAGAGTGGGCTGGGGATTTGAGCCACCAACCCGTAAACTAATTTCTGTAACCTTTAGCATCGAATAATGTCTCCCATTGAATGCTTATTTCTTTTTTAATTTATTATTCTCCATTCAGCTGTATTTGTCTTCAGCAGGGCAGTTTTGGGATGATTTGCATTCACAAGGGCAAACCAATTATTGCTAATGCCCGGCAATGTCTCAATCAATAATATATAATCTATTTAAAAACACTTACCACACAGTTAACGCCCAATTTGGAATTCCACTGTGTTTTAGCAAGTGCGTCTGCGTGTCTTTGAATGAGTTAATCCGGTTAGTGTGTGTGTCTGCCAGGCCACATCAGAATAAATGATGGGTCCCCGTGTGATGATGAATGGTAATTTAGATTTAACATAACTGGACTAACGAGCGCGCTAATGACTCCAAAGCTAGCCTGGACAGCTCTCTCTCGATGGGCCCTGGCCTTGCATCCCAATGAGCCAGGGAACGCACACACACACACACACACGCACACACACACACACACACACACAGAGAGGAAAACATGCAGAAGTGTTGAAATCAATGCATGCATCCGCAATCATAAATTCACAAATGGTTCTGGCAGGGAAGCGCACACGTATGCGGCCACATTACACATGCGTACATGTTTTTAAGGAGTTGTGGAGAGCAGCGGTGTCAGGCTAATATGAAGCAGATTAATTAATAATTATTCATAGGCCAGTTTTCAACCAGCTGAATTAGATGCAGTTTTCGTTCGCTGATCGTTCGACTCTGGGTTTTTTTTTCTCTCTGCGAAGATTAATGAAAATAGATGATAAGTACTTGATCATTTTCAGATATAAATAGAATTAATCAGTTTCATTTTTCAAAAGGGTCTCTATCGCAGTAAAAACATGTTAAAGATGGGGGAGTTCTCAGTGAATCGTTTATCTTTAGATCTAAAAGCGCCGTTGTTTCTCAAGGTGATGGAAATATACGTTCCACGTTCTGCTGCAAAGTCACTCCGCTCTGTTGAACCTTGTCTTTTTCCATAGTTGTTTTCCAAACCAAGAAATACACGATCACCGTTTCCTAAGGCCAAAACACTGCAGCCTGCTGCAGACCACACAGCTTCATGGAAGCCACGGTCTCCTGCACCTTTGTTGAGTGACATGTCCCAGTGTGGGATGTGACTTCACAACAGTATTTGTTCATTACCATTATGGATTTCTGAAAACACGTGTTGCCTTTATACTTGCGAAGGGTCGATGCCATCGATACCATGAGAAATCAGATAATCTCCACCCATTCAGACCCTGAAAAATCCAATATTTGTCCATCAGCATTCGGCATCTATAAAAGTGCCCTTTAGCCAGAAGCTGTATTCTTACCCGGTCTCGTTTTGGAAGTCGACTGTAATGCATAGGATGTATTTGCACAGACATCTCTAATCGGGGCAAGTTGACGCTGTTAAATGTAATGAATGTTATAAAATACAGTAGAGGCTATACCTTTTTGAATATAAATAGACAAACCTATTTTTGCGGATTCCTGATTGGACGACTTACAACCATTAAAAAGCAGATGTCAGGCCATGAATGTTAAAAAGAAAGAAGGAACACTGTCTGAGTATGTAGACATGTTTGAGTCCCTCCTGCATTGCCTACCTTGCTGCTGATGCCACAAAAAAAAATGACATGGGGGAACGCGGAGGGATTGAGCATGAAAGAAGGCGAGAGTGAATGAGAAGCAGGTCACATATCGCTGCTATAATATCCAGTGAAGTGAAATTAATTCAATTGAAGAAAGTGAAAGTGTGACCATGAGAGACAGAAAGTCAGGTGTGACAAAGAGAGACGGATGGAGAGGAATGGCAAGATGGTTAGAGATGGTCTGAGAATGAGAAGCCTCACACCGCCATTACATGACAGGCTCATGCACACGCACGCACACACACACACACACACACACACACACACACACACACACACACACACACACTGATAGAGAGAGAGAGTCTAGGGGTCTGAGAAGCACTTTAAAGAGCAATGGCACAGCTGCATATTTAATGATCACTTTTCTCCATGAAGCAAAGCTTTCTGGATGAGGGTGTACCGCCGAGAGGAGAGAGAGAGAGAGAGAGAGAGAGAGAGAGAGAGAGAAAGTGTGTGTGTGTGTGTGTGTGTGTGTGTGTGTGTGTAGCAGAGGGTTTTTGGCAAACCAGAAACTGTCATAATTCATAAAGGGAGAAAGACAGAGTTGCTCAGTGCACTGTAGCTCCACAAGGTGACTTTCACTCCCTCACTTGCTCACTCATTCACTCACGTTTTTCACTCCTCTTTTTATCTTTTTTTGTCTTCCCTCGTGTCTTCAGCTCATTTCCACTGCAAAATGTAGTTCTTTGCGTCTACCTCCTCTCCATCTTCTCTTATCCTCGTCTTCTTTCTGTATCTTTTATTTCTTTATCTCCTTTATGATCCTCCCCTTTTTTTCCCTCTTTGCCATCAATCATGTATTTTTCCCTTCATCATCCGGCTCCCTTTCCTCTCTGCTGTGACATCACCAAATCAAGACAGTTCAGTAATCCAAGAGACAGCATAGAATGACAAGCTTGTAAGTAAGCTGGAGTATGAATTGGATTTCCACACACTAAGCTACTGACCTCTCTGGGCCTCCGTCACTCCCCAAACTTTTTTTTTTTTATGTTTGCCATTTGCCAAACCCTGCATGGCTCCAAGTTTAAAAATACTCCTTGGACACATGATCTGATATCATTGGAAAGACAAACAAAATGTTTTAATTTACCTTCCACTTGATCCAACTGTCCAACTGTTATTGTATCCAACGAAGTCTCCTTCGCAGAGATCTCATCCTGACATCTTGTGTTTTGTCGACTTTGTCAAAATCAGCTAAATATTTAGCCGTTGCATTAAGTTTACAGTTTACTTGAATGCGATGAGTCAATTCTACTGCGACTACAAACGGAAACTGGAACGCTTCAGATGCCATACTTCTGTCCAGTTGCCCACAGATTCCACATGTGGATGCAGAATCTGTTTATAGAGATGACTGAGGCACAAAATCATACGGTCCGGATTGAAAAATATCCAAGTTACCCTCTAATGATGTTTCCAACGGCACTGTTAGAAAATCATCCAATACACGCACAAAGACTGCCAGAAGTGCTGTGCTGCCAAATGACATTGCTTACACTTGGTCGGTTGTGCACGCTATACAAGGATAAGGTTCCAGTGAGAACCAGTCTATTTAGTCTGATGCCAGATTGAGATGAAAAGGAAGGATTTACTTTTACCGGAATAGGAATAAACAAAAAGAAATTATTTTTTGTGAAAATAAATAGATTTGAAAAAAAATGTATCTGTGTGTGTGTGTGTGTGTGTGTGTGTGTGTGTGTGTGTGTGTGTAGGGGCACAGACTTTACCTTAAGTGTAATTGGAACTACTATGGCCACATCAAGTCACACCAAGTTTCTCAAAAAGCAAATTCACTTTAAGTGGATACATGTTTTTCAGTCCTTGTCCATCTTTGTGTCCAATATGTTCGACCATTTCTTCTTGCCCATGCGTGCGTGTGTGTGTGTGTGTGTGTGTGTGTGTGCGTGTGTGTGTGTGGAGGGGTCAAAAAAGAACAGAGCAGTGCAGCTTTCTGCTGTTCAGTGATTTTGGTTTGGCTGGCCTTTTGGCTTCTGTTCACACCCTGGCAACGAGCAGCACCCTGGCACAGTTAGAGGGTCTGACCTGCCCTGATGGAGAGAGGGAGAGAGAAAGAGAGGGATGAGGTTGTGTGGGAAAGAGAGACAGAGAGAATGCAGAGGAAAAACAGACGACAAGATGCAGGGTTACAAATCAAGAAAACAAGAGAGGAGGTTAGCACAGTGCAGAAGAAATTGTAGTTTAGAAATATCCGTATGAAATTTGCTGAGAGGTTGGATGAGAGGGAAGGAAAATATGCCCAAGAGAGACTGACTGAGATAAGTGTGTAAGATAACTATTGTCTTCAAAATAATGACAGTGGTTTCAGATGTATTTCTTTGGGATTTGGAGAATTAATCACTCAGGAGAACGGAGTGGCTGGATAAGAGGAAGAGAAGCAGGGCTTGAAAAAGAGATCGACAGACTGTTTCCATTGGAAACCCTCAGCTGTATTATAAAGCGCTTTGCAGTTGGAGAGAGACAGAGAGAGAAGGTCAAAAGAGTCGGAGGAGGCAAAAAGACAGAAAGGAGGGAGACGTACAGTTTCTAATGCAAAAAAGTGTGTTCAAAAACATTAAAATTACATTTGCTTTAAATGCCCTTTCTTACGAGTTTCTGCTCCATCGAAAGTGTTTGCTCCATTTCTTCTCCTGTCAGAAAACGTAGAGCACATAAAAGGGAGGGAGTATGGACAAAAGTTTGACTCTGAGAATGCTACGCAGAAAGCTGCAGGTAACACAATCGGTCAGTAGCAGACGATTCACACAGGGGAGGGGGTTGATAACAGAGTTTCTATGCCGAGAATCAGAAGAGCTCGGTGCCAGCAGTCTGACCCACTCACAATAAATCACATCCCACTGGGTGGCAGGACAGGAAAGAGGAGGAGAGATGGCGATGAGGGAGAGGAGGAGTAGTGAGGGAGACGATTTAATGTGGAAATAAAGCAGAGCTGTAAGACAATCGAGAAAAGATGATAGGAGAGCAAAAGTAGGAAGGAGGAAGAGAGGCAATCTGCAATCTAATTTGCTCCTGTTTAAGGTGTAATGGTCTCATCAGTAGGTTTTTATGTGCATCTCTATTTCTGCTTGTCTCCCTCCCTCCCGTGTTATTAGTCTTCTTCCTCCCCCTCTCCCTCGCTTCTCCATGTCTTACTTGCAGATTTCACTTTTGGAAACCCACGACGCATTTGTATTCCATCGGAGTACAAGGGTGACGTATGGAATATCAGAAAGCAAGAGTCTGGCGTTGTGTTTCTAAACACACACACACACACACACACACACACACACACACACACACAGAGCCTTCTGCCAAACCACATGGCTTTCTTCATAGATAATCATCCTGTATGCTTGTTTGCTTAGTGTCAGTTAATTTGATTAAAATCAACATCATCAGATTGCGGTTTCCGGGGCAACATTTTTTTTTTAACTTTACCCCACATTCAGGGTGTCATTTACATCCCACATCAAAGAGCCTCCATTTGTCACACAGATACCTTGACATTCTCAAAGCTCCCTTCTTTGTCCATCAGGCAGTCTTGCAAAGCTTGCAGCACTCAGCACCTACTGGTCTCAGAGAGGAATAATGCAAACATCCATTATTCAGTTAGTTGAAGCGCCGATACAGAAACCTTTTCTTGCCTCCATTTGTGTAGCCATATCCTCAGCAGAAAAAGAACAGATTGGATTTTAAAATGTCACGGTTTTACCCATAAAATGGGTGTGTTTCTTTGCGAGAAATTCCTTTCACTGTTTGCTCATTTTGTCATAGATAATTGGAATTAAAATGCAGGAAAGCTCAAGGTTTGGTGTGGAAATACCTTAACAACTAATTATATGAACACCCATAGTGCTTTTTCAGTTTAGGTTGAGCTTTCCCAGGGTGGTGACCAACGGCAACACTCTGGAAATGTCAATCTTCTCCGTGATGAGAGGAGTAAATTGCACGATGGTGGTTGTGCAAACACTCGAGAGTTCATTAAACTAGCTTGCTCATGCACACACACTCGCATACACACATGTATGTCTGCAAAAAACATGAATGCACAAGAAGTGCAGACAAAAAACACAACACTTGCCCGAGTAAAGCAGCGAAGCAGGGATTAAACCCCGTGGGAAACTTCAAATATGAGACCATTCAACCACTAAAAGCCCTTAACTCGTAAACCTAAAGACCCTAAAGCTTGTTTGTAGACCTCATGGACCTTCAGAGTTCTTTGTTAAAGTCAACAGGGTCAAAAATCACTTGAACGTATAAGCTGAAATCTCCTGATCTAAAGAGACGCACATTGAAGGACGGGGGGATTCACTCGTGCTCCCATTCAGCAACCTTGAGACAGATAGCTTCCCTCCCCCTGTCTGTCTGTGAAGGGGTGAATAGGAAGAGTGAAGAGGTTAAACGATCATGTGAACCATTGGTTGAAAGAGGGACACGCATTATGGGGGCTCTCCTAGCTGCTCTCTCTCTCCACAGTGAACCAGTGAATGGTGCATGTAAGGGGTTAAGTAAATGAGTGGTTGAAGGAGTGAAGTGTCTGTGCGTTTCCCTTTTGCCTCTTCTCCTCGAGCTGTAATGAGGCCTCGGGGAAGATGCTGAGGGCCCTTCACACATCTCATAAAGAGGCTTTTAGGCCTTTCCATAGTTGGCCCTATTTCAGTGTCTGTGGGAAAGCTGTCAGAGAAATACATTCTTGTTAGAACTGGCGTCAAAGAAAAAAAAAACAATTGAACTGAACACGATTCACATTACTCCTGAAAATATCTGTTGCTTTTAAATAATATTGTGTTGCTGATGAACCATCAAAAGTGAAGAAATAAATATTTGTGACGAGAATGAATCCCTCTGCACAGTAAATGTAAAGCTACTGGTAGCAGCTGGTTAGCTTAGCTAAGCGACAACACTGGGAACAGCTAGCCTTCCTGTCCAAAAGTCAGGACTGCCCATCACCTCTAAAGGCTAAAGGTTGTCTATCCATTGTATTTAATCCGTACAAAGAACAAATATGTGACACTTCAGTTTTAAGAGGGGACACATGCCATACCCCCGATTCTGGACTTTGTGCTAAGCTAAGCTAACCAGCTGATGGATGTAGCTTTATATACCGTAAAGACTTTAGAGTGATATTGATCTTCTTCTATGGGCAAGAAAACATAACCGCCCAACTTCACTTCCTCTGTGTGTTTCTGAGGCTCTCTCCTTATGTTTCCATCCCTCTCTTCCAATCCAACTCGTCGGAGCCAGGTTCTGCTCAGAGGTTTTGTTTCATGCCACTGATTGAGGTGTTGCTACATACTAACTTAGCTACTGTAAGGTGGCTTGACCTAGAATAGTAAAACTCAAATATAGGGAGCCAAACTTCCCTTCAAAATCTGGACATCACAGACAGCATGTTTATATTTTTTACATTCGGTTTTTGACTGATCAAGTCGTTTCTGATATGTAATTAGGATTGCCGCGGCTTTATGAGAATGCAAAAATAAATACCCTGCTAGCTAGGGTTTCAGTTTGAGCAATTTTTACAGTGAGATTATGTTCTTTTGAGTGAGTAAAAATATACACTGCCTGTGCTGGTAGCGTTATGCTCCAGCTGCACTTCAGTGCTTATGAAAAATAGATTAAAAATAGATTTTAAACTCAAGGATCTTCCCAGTCACCTGATGAATTTAAATCTATTTACACCCACACAAAATCAATGTTTACACAGGCCTCGTGGTTTAATACATGCTTTGAATGACAATTAACATTCCTCTCTGATACAATTTGTACCAGCGTTAACCCGACCACCCTGTCTGCTGTTGGGCCCCTTTTAATCTTTCTAATCAATGCTTTTTTTCAGTCACAGCACTGGAATTGCAATTTCAATCCAGAAAACATTCAATTTAGAAAACAGGCCCGTTAGCTTGATTTAACCTGATAATATTAATAACAGCATGACCTTTGCTTTGCATTTTATTTACAGTAGGTTTTTACACATACTTAATGCAGGGGGTTAGTTGGAACAATCATTTCAATCCCCCTAACAACCAGTGCAAATAGAAACACTACATTCATATTTAATTTAATTTAATCCTACATACATTAACAATTTCCCACAACAACCTCGAGAGAAGGGGCATGAACTTTTCATGTTGCAGTATGTAAGTGGATTGTCAGGCAGCACGTATTACCACAGTTAAAAAACACAACAACAAAAAAACATTATTCTTCCCCCCGCAGGCAAATAGAAGGGAGCTATGTTTCCACTCGAATGAATGTATTTGCTGCAAAGTTTGCTTCATTAAATGACGTGACCGGGCCTTAATCCTGTTTCTCAGACCAGCTGCCCCTTGTCGAACCAATTAGGCTAATAATTGCCTTCACTTGGCATTCTGTATGGCGAGTCACTGAAATCAATGAAGACACCAACACATAGATGTTAGAGGAACCGGTGCTGGAGCACCATTTGTCACAGTTCCCGATAAAAAATTATGATCTGGTATCATTGTTTTGTCATATCAATGATATCGATATAATGTTTTCAGTCGGAGCACCAATGCAGTTGTAAGTATGGTCATAAAACTGCTCTGTTGTGCTTTCGGTTTGTGGTCTTGTTCCAACAATGGAGTATTGATTTGAGATTTCAGAGTAGGTCCACATGCACCAGAAGGCTTTTCCCCAGGAATTCTATCTAAACAAGACAGTAGTGCAACAAAGTGAAGTCTGATTTGTTAAATTAGGTTTTTCAAAATTATTTAAAAAATTCACACACAAAGAAGTGAATCATTTATAGCTTTTTCAATCCATCCTGAAAAGGAATACAAACAACTGTCCGATACACTGTTGCACAAACCTTTTGCTGAAATAAGAAATGTAATGTACATTGGAAGCACTAATCACAACGATGATCATTCAATACCAGTCCATTTTATGATGCGTTTTACACCATGCTTGGCAATTCAGTCATCACTCTGTTCCTTTTCACAAGGCCATAACTGATGTAAGTGATTACAAGAGAGAATAATCGTATTGAAAGTGAAGTCGATATTGGTTGTTAACTCGTAAAGTAACATTGTTGCATTGTGTTTTAGTGGCTGTAGTCATTTAGACATTCTGTTGGTGTATTGATCCATGTCTGCTGAGGCTGATTGAACATAACAGACGTTAATAGAAAATTCACTTTATGACGTGCACACTCACACACACGACCAAAGCAGCTATAACACTATAACAGAACTCAAGAACAAACAGGCGGCTGTTTACATTTGACCTAATCGATGGGACTTGAACCGGACAAACAAACGTTAAAGGACATATTGATCAAAGCCATGACCTTCTGGGTTCGCATCTCAAACCACGAGATTGTCTCCTGTCGTGTTAATTTCATCCATTATGAGAGAAAACCGGGACACTTTGGATGAAAGTGGTGTTATTGCCTCGGAAGTGAAGGTCACAGGGGTTTGTGAGCATTTACAATATGGCATTTATGAACAACAACTTATAACAACTTATGCTTATGCTTCCTGTGAACGTGTATGTTTATTTAGAGGGGACACATGCATAAAGCGAGGGGAAACCAACACATCCCTGACTTGTCCAACACTGATGCTAGAGAGGTACCTTGAGCGTCACAGTTGCAAGTGTAGGGCCACGGACCAAGCAGCGCTATTAGAGGAGGGTAGTGAGGATGTGTTGGGAAAAGCACATGCCATGCAGTATTTATTTGGCTATTTTGGAAAAATAGCGAAAAGTCAACGTCCTTCTCAAAAGCTGTTTTTGGAGTTATTTATTATTTAAAGTATTTTTCATGCCTGGCTTAATATCCAGGATCTTAAAAGAAGGGCAGAAGATATGTGGAATTCTGCAAATACCCAATTAATCATGTATGTGTGCGTGTGTGCGTGTGTGTGTGTGTGTGTGTGTGTGTGTGAGGGAGGAAAGATTGACCAATAAGGCTTTGACCTCAGTGTGTAGGCTGCAGCAAAGACACATATGATAACATCCCTCTCTTTGCTTCTTACATACATACCGGTACACACACATACTCGCAGACACACACACACACACACACACACATACACACAAGTGATAGCATCTCCCTGGTGGGTTGCCTCTAAAGAGTCTCCTCCATCACTGACTGCAGAGGCCCAGTTATTGCAACACAGAGACCACTGCATCAAAAACACACACACACACACACGTAAGCATGTACTGTACCTGCTGACTCAAAAATGCACACTTGCCAGTAGCGCACACACACACACACACATACACACACACACACACATAGGCATGTATACACACATTCATGGATCATGGATCTTTACTGCAACAGCACAGCAGCGGTCACTGCAGCCGATCTCAAGTTAAAAATAAAGAAATAGAGCTGAATGGGCATTTTGTAATAGAAACATTCCGTGTCGCAAACAGTGTTGGACTAGTCCTTGAACTTTTTTTTTTTTTTTACTGTGACTGCAAAAACAAAATGAGATTTTTTTTAAAACAGGCTCAAATAATTGATCTACAGTGCAGGAATCTCCCAGTAGAGTATGGACTTTGAGTGAGAATATAAGAGGAAGAGTAAAAAAAAAACAAATTTCCCATTTTAGAATGAATGACAGAACAAAGAAAATAGAGCTCCCTGAGTCTGATAACTTCCAGTAATGTATATCTGAACATCTGTCTTTGACCAGCGTATTTAACCCATAAATTATGTATCTTTAACGTTGCGGCTCCACACAGCTCTAGAATATGAAGCAACATTAAAAATAAGCCATAAAACGGAAGAAAAATAAAGCTTTCTCACTCAAGGCTTTACGTCACTGTGGAAACAGCTGCAACACAGGATGCTAATACTCAGTACACAAAGTATTTTCCTAACCATAGGCTATAACATCAGTTGTGAAACATTTGTAAATGGGGCCGTGACTAGAACGCAGCCAATGTTCCGGTTTGCACTGTGTGATTTTGTGGTGGAAGTGCAGTATGTTGTATTGGGATCTGTCAAGGCTGCAGGATTATAAACTTAAGACAGAGTTAAAGGAGAGCACTAAACCAGTGGAAAGTCCCCCATCCGGACCAATCAGATACGTTCACAGGTGGACGGTGTTCTGGCTATTTCCCTGTAGCTCATAGCGGTCAGTGCCAGTTTTTAGCATTAAAAATAATTTATGTCACTTTTTGAATGCACCTAAATTGTTATATTGCATCCCATCTATACGTCTTTGGGGCAAACAACACATGTTGAAGTTAGTTTAGTCAGTAAAGTCAGTAATTGCACAAAATGTAGGCAAACTATGACACTTCCAAGTTGTTTGGTTAGCTAATTTCACTTCGGCTGCGTTTACCCAAAACAACAATCGACAAGTCATTTTCAATGGAAGCAATTTAGCAAACTGATGCCCGACACGCAGCCATGTGAATTGGTTTCAGCCTGAAAATTTTGCCAGTTCCCAGTGCTATTTAACAAGAAACATCAACTGTCACAATGTAGCTGGCTACGGTTGCCCATTTTGTTGCGTTTGACACGCATAGTGTCAACGCAACATTAAACTTTATTTATAATATCCAACAGTGCAACGATTCCTCTTCCTCTTTGTCAAAATGCACATTTTCTTTTTACGATCACTTCAAATCCAAGAGCGTCTACCAATTTAAGAGTGCAGCCATGGCCAGAGGCGGCGTAAAATAAGCTTTGAAAAATGACCACAGTATAAAACTAGCTGTAGACTTCTAAGTGATGTTTTTAGTGTTTAGGTTGGCTTTAGCCGGTCCGGTCACTTCTTTATTAGGGCAGAGAGATGTGGACCAGAGTGAGCGGGAGAGAAAAACTGACAAGGAAATTGCAGAGGGAAATTATTGTTATTTCACAATTAAATTATATATTCTGGGTGGAATCACCTCTGACAGGGCTGACCATAGCAGCACTCCTAATGTGTGTGTGTGTGTGTGTGTGTGTGTGTGTGTGTGTGTGTGTGTGTGAGAGTGCGAGTGTGAAACTGTATCCGTGGACCAAGGCCACTGAGGCTGTGCTGGCAGGGAGGGGAATGTAGAAAAGAGAATCAGAAGGAGAGAGAATTAAAGAGAAAGAAAAGTAGTAACATCAACAAAGTGAAGCAAATCCCGTCTATTTTAAGGCTGAGTGGGTGTTAGTAAAAACACAGCAAACCCCCAGTAATGAGGCGTTTTTGTGACGACAGTGCGTAAAACAAACCACCCTTGATTTTCGCCGGTGAAATCCAAACCCTCACCCTGGTCACACTGTATGTTTAGGCACAAACATATTGCAGATGCTGTAAAAGAAAATTCCCTCATCTTGAATTGGGGCCATTTTTCAGAGGGAAAATCGACCTTGTCCTTGTCTGAAAGCATTAAAAACACATTGTCAAACGTGAAAAATGGACGGGTTTCTGTTTTTAAAAAATGGCCGATCAGTCTTCATTCGGCCCCAAAACAATGACTCTTTGAATACACAAGGTTTCGGGTGATATGTAAAGTAAACCAGCCCTATTTTCTATCCAGTGGAACTAATGATCCGTGGATCTTGGGCAAAAACAAAGTGAATGGTTGCACTGGCTCGTGTTGATGCTGGCGCCCACAAGCCACCAGAAAAATTACACTCTAGCATAAATTTTATAAATCCCTGGATTTGAAACGTAACAAGGAGCTCTCATTTACTCGTGTTTTCATTGTTGACTTTTTCCTTCTGACTTCAAGCCATTAAAACAGCCGCACACATAATGAGAGGTCATTACTTCCACTCATTGTTGTATTTGTACCCAAATCAATACAGAAATCTATCTGTTTGGTTCGATTGTAAAATCAAATCAGTAATACAAATATCTGGTTGAAAATAGACTTTGCAATGATTATATGCAGCTCAAGTTCATCCATGTTTTGTTTTTTTGTGCTGGCGCTAGATAGTTCATTCGTATTATCGCTCATTATTTTTGCTTCACTGTCCAACACTGGAAGCATTTTCTGATATAAATGTTGCTAGACCATGAAACCAAACTGATACTTAAAAAGAAGAAAAAATACAGCCAAGATTTGGGCATAAGAATCAGCAAAACCCAAATGGACTGAGCTTTATTTATAGCCTGCAGTAGTTCTAAGGATAATAACTGAAGTATTCGCTCTGTTTTTCACATAGCATTCACTCCATTACGACCACATAATGAAAGTTGTCTTTGTCCAGTCTTTTGTTTTGCTGCATTGTAATTTTTTTTATGTGCACCACACTACTTCAGTCATGAGGGAGCCGCTTGTGTTCTAATACATTGTTTTTTATGTAAGGAGCTTTACCAGCTCGTACGACTCTCCCAATGTAATCCGATCCCCCTGTGGATCGCTTTGATGGAATAGCTGTCTTCTCTGCATTTTCCCCCTCCTTCTTTGCTCTGATTTCTGTACATGGAAATCACAGAGAATCAATAGGTGTTTCTTCAACACACTGAGGGGGATTGCTTGTGTTTTTTTTTTTTGTGTTCGGTCGTAATGACAGTCAACCTTGTTTTTCATTCTGCTTTAGGTCGATACTACATATGAGACGGAGTGTAGTTTATGAGAGAGCTGCTTGAAGGAGACAGCAGTGACCTGCTTATGAGTTAGAGATGGCAGAAGTCCAGATCAAGGCGATGTGGGTGTGTGTGTGTGTGTGTTTGCGTATCAATAAATAATGAGTAAAAACTCTCTGACTTGGCACAATAGCAGCATTCGGAACAGAAGGTCAGAATTTGCAAAGGCAGTGGTTTGAAATAGTACTGCCATCATGTTGATTTCAGTTCAAATAAAGTTCATTTTATATTCAATAACCCATAATAATAAAATGTGCCTTAGTAAGCATTGCATGATCTACACCATGCAAAACCTTTGTTCTGAGACCCTCAGTTAAATAAAGAAACTTGACTTCAATGGGAGACAACCCAAGTGAATGAGGTTAAGATATAACTATAACTATCAAATATGCGCTTATTTGCTTAACTTCTAAAACGGAAATCTTAACTTTGGATGAAGCCAGGTTCAAAGTTATCGTTATTTTGTTGATATATTAGTCAGTTTTGGATATCTCTTTTGAAGCAATAAAAAATTATTGTTTTGCAATGCTTGAGAATATAATGTATGATGAATCAATCTATTGATAATATATGAAGAAAGCCAGCTCTTAAAAGCTTCAGGATATAAATAGAAATGGAAGTTTGGTGTCTGTAAGTGCTACTGGTTCAGGACCCTTCCCAGTTCATTCTGTGACCCATTTGAGGGAAACCAGCACCATAGACGAGGGCTGTATTTGACTGAAAGATTAAAGAACTCTAAAAAGAAAAATCCCCAAACTAGGAGGTTTGAGAAGTCGGGGATAAGGTGACAGGGACTCGAACCTGCATTCTGGATCAAATTTAATTGAACTTGCGTCAGAGTTGAAACTGCCAGACCAAAAAGTGGCACCAGGGTCTTATTTTTTCTAACAATCTGTTTTTCTCTTTCCTCGTTTCTCCATCCAGCACCCTCAACAACAACAACATCACCCTCATCCCCCTGTCCAGCTTCAACCACATGCCCAAGCTGCGGACACTGTGAGTACAACACACGCACAAACACACACACGCACACACACACACACACACACACACAGACAAAACTACTAACATATACTACACATGCTCACACACGTGCACTCTGCGGTTGCACATTAACACGTACACACATGCACGGAGAGTATTTGTGCCTACTTCCATGCAAACTGAGTCAGTACAGACATCCACAGCGCACACAGAGCTAATGTTCACTTTTCGTACACACACGCCACAAACACACACACACACACACACACACACACAGCATGGCAGTAGGGTCTGTGTGTGATCATCTAATCATGCCATAATAAGAGACCAACTCTTCTATTGTTTCATGGCTGTGAATAATTATGTGGCCATTACGTACACACACACACACACACACACACACACACACATGAAGACACACACATATATGGATACAGTGACAAATATGTGCATGCACCACAAACACACTTGAAAAATGGTAACCTCATTAATACCACAAGAAAGTCTTGTTTAGGCCCTACAGTTCAATCTTGCTTTGATTTATTAGGAGAAACCTCCTACAGCGATGTCACTGACGTGAGCACAGGCACCGAGACACAAACACACAGTGGTGATCCAACATGACCCCCGGGCAAAATGTCCTCTCTGATTGATTAGAAGGGGGGGACTTTGATTTGTGTATGTCTCTTTCGCCGCATTTAGTTGTGTGAAGGGGATCTCATGGTTGCCAAGGCAATGGCACGACATCTCCAGGGAGGCTACCCATAATCCTGTGGGACTGTCTGAGAGGCAGACCATTGGTTGCATTCCTGCTGGCCCACACAGGGGTTGAATTCTGCCAAACCAGTGTGCACAGAATGGGATTTCCTCCCCAAATCATCATTATTTAAGAGGCCCTTGTGTGGTCACTCGACCCTGCTTAACGTTCAGAAATGGGGATTTCTAAATACAAGCAGGATAACAATTGCAGAAGTCCATTTATCTTTTACGACCGGTTTCTCCGTTCAACTTTTGAACAGCAGCATCTCTCAACACCCAATCACGTGGCAGGGTTTCTGTGTTTCCTACATGCTGCTACAACACCACTGGCAATAACACTTGAAATCAGCCTGTTTCCAGCCAGCCAGCAGATCGAGTGCAGAGTTACCAATATCCAGTATATATTTTAATTAGAAGCCCTTGCCTGCTTCGGTTTTCTGTCAAAACTGCGACTGTCACCTCTGATTTCCTTGTTTGTCAATCTACCTTTAGTCTCTCCTCCTCCCTGCTTTATGTGTACATCCCACTTTGCTGCAATCTGTCTTCCCTCTTCAGCCTCTCCTATCATGAATTATCCATTTCCCCATCGCACCACTGTTTCCTCCTTTTCATGTTTATCTAATATTCCCGTCACTCACTTCTCTTTGTGTTCGCCTTCCTTCCTACCATCAGCTCCTTGTGATGCTTCCTCTTCATACTTCTTCAGCATTATTCCTTATGTTCCCTTTGTCCCCTACCACCTCCCCCTTTTTCTTTTCCACTCCTTTATGACCGTTGTTTAAATCTCAGTCCGTCCTCCTCTTTGTCCCTTCTGCAGACCTCTTCATCCTCAACCTCCTCCTCCTTTTTGCTGCCACCTCCATAATAAATGTCTTTTCTTCCATCCTCAGATCTCAGCATTGAATTTGCTGCCTTTAAAAAAATATATTAATTTAATCAAATGTTTAGAGATGTCCATGATTTGATTAGTAGGGAAGTTCAACAGGTGTGTGTGTGTGTGTGTGTGTGTGTGTGTATTTAGAAACATCTTTCGACAACAACAACCTCCCCTGCCACGTCAATATGCCATTTCTCCATTCAGCTGCTTTTCCATTGCTTTTGTCATTCTATTTTTCATCTCTTTCTCTTTATCCATTCATCTGTCTCTCTGTTCATCCCTTTTCTCTCATTTTCTGCAGTGTCCATCCGTTCTGTTAGCAGTAATCATATCACCTCATGATGTCGCTCATTCAGAAACTTCAACCAATGAAAAAGATTAGAAATCCCACTGCTTCTATCTGTGTGTGTTTTTGTAATTCAATGTTCTGGAGATGTACCCGGTAACCCTCTGGAGCAAATACTAGGAATAAACACACACACACACACACACACACACACAAGCACACACAGATAGACTCGCATACTAAACACACATTCACAGAAACACCATGCACAATGCCCTTAGTCGACCGCGACCAATAAGCCCAACTAACGCTATCACTGACTTACAGCTAGTCCACACACACACAAAAACACACGCACACGCACACACACACACACACACACACACACACACAAACAAATCACTTTCTCCATACCCCCTGCCTCTCCCCATGCTCCCCTGTGTTTTAATCCTACTTGTCAGTAATTAAGGCTGAGCCGGGGGTGGGCCGGGACGTGGCTATCTCCATGCGGGGGTTTGACTATAAACTGGATTTATAATGGGAGAGCGGTATTAAAACCCACTGCCCCCGCTGCTAGCATCAATGAGCCCATCTCTGTTCCATAACAGGATTTGTCCTCTGCTTTATTACAAAGGGAGGCCTGTCTTGTGAAAGGCTAGATATCCTGGCTGGCATATAATACGCTGACAAGACATTCTACTGCTCATCCGCCCTCCTGCTCCTCATCCCTCTCGTTCTCTTTTTTCTAAGGTGTTAAATGCAGCCAGTGCCGTCCGTAGAGAGTCTGAGCTCTGTGAAACCTCACCTGATGCATTCTATATTGAGTTGTACCATTTCATTCCTGTTACAAGGGAAATTTGAAAAGGCCATTAGTGTGATGTTACTGAGTTATGTATTGTGACTCCATATGGCAGGGAGTCTAGGCGTGTCATAGCTTTGTTCCGGCTCTGACTAGGGTCTGACAAGCTTTCCTTTCAGATTTTTCTTCATTTTCAGGCTGGTTTTGTGGCTTTCGTGGTCATTGTAGGTAAATGTTGTGTCATAGTGATTTTTTTGTTTGTTTTTCCCCCAAAAAATGATATAGATATGCAGAGAGTACTGTTCGTGACAGCAGCTCTCTTGAGCTTGATGGAGTAGCAGTGGTGGTTTAGCAAAGGGTCAATTAGAATTCCATACAGCATCTGATGAGATTTAGTGATTTGTATGATTTTATTTGCACTGTTGCATTGCCATGTGAGCAAAACCTAATGCAAAGCTTAACCAAATGCATTAAAGGCTTGTTCAAACACAATTTACAAAATAATAAAATACTTAAATACAATAAAATAATAAGACGTCCTCGGTTACATCCAGTAGTAAGTAGCTTTTTTGTGGTTTTGAAATATCCATCTCTGAGATCTGTGCCTGCACCACATTACATTGGATATAAATGAAATTTCCTTTTGGTCCCGCACAACTTTGAAAAATAACATTCCAAAAACACAGCAGTAGCATCTCTTCCCAAAAACAGTGTCCCAGTGAAAAGCAACAGACCTCACGGATGGCATTGGCACTACTAGAAGTAGTGCTGTTTTTTTTTTCTTACTGTGAATTTCCTCCAGCAACAGGGACATTGGAAAGTTGCCAATGAGTTCCTCGAATATAAGTTTTCAATGCCACCACAAACGAAATCCATTCATCTCTGTGGTAGTGGAGTGAAGGAGGAAAGCCCAGGGAGAAATCTCTAAAAACCAAAACTAAATGCATACCATCAGAGGAATGTGAGAAAATAGGCATTTTCATAATTTTGGTCAATTTACCAATTGACCCTCTAAAATATAATCTAGGGGTCTAGACACCCAGGGATCTAAAGCGCATCCCGTATAATCACAACTTTTCCTGGCACTCTTTGGTAGCCACAAAAACAAGGCAAAGAGCCCAACAATAATAAAAAAAAATGAAAAGACCGTTCTCTAAGCATGTATTTATATGCTTAATATTGTCCTCTTGCTTGTTTTTGATGATCTTCCTCTCTTTATATTCATTTTCATTCTGCGTGCTCCTCATGCCTGAATATTTTCTTCGGTCTCTTTTTACAGAATTAGTTTCTGATTCTTTTCCAACTTTGTTTGTCTTTTTTATTTTCTGTCTGTTTCACTCTGTCCTCCTGAATAGATTGTGATTTAGCCGTATGTGTCCTCCCTCTCAAGGGAGTCATTGTCACAGACCTTGGGGAAATGAGAGCTGAGGATATTACTCTTTGTGTGTGTGTGTGTGTGTGTGTGTAGTTCTAGGTGTGTGTGTTTCTCAGCCTTGTGATCCTGGCCAAAGATGTGATCCGTGTGGAAATGGAACCCATTTGAATGCCGACTCAAATACATCTGCCCTTACTGAGCCGATGTGCTTCACAGACTTTTTAACAGACGTTTGCCTCTAGAAAGTGCACATTCAGACAGGATAATAAAGAATTCATTGGATTAATTTCACTCGCTCAGACTGCGTTTTTCTCTCCATCTCTCTCAGGCGTCTGCACTCCAACAATCTTCACTGTGACTGTCACCTGTCCTGGCTCTCTGATTGGCTCCGAGCCAGGCGGGGCTTGGCTCCCTTCACCCAGTGCATGGCCCCCGCCCACATGAGAGGCCTCAATGTCCCAGATGTGCAGAAGAAAGATTTTGTCTGCAATGGTGAGATAGCATCAACGCGCAACAACACAATATTCTATTGAAATAGCATGAGCATGGCTGGAGGAAACACTGAAGAACCTTTCTAGGGCTTATTGTAGCATGCAAAGTGATGACATCACTCTTTCTTCAAGAGACAAGGTGGTAATAAAGATTTGTTTTGAATTGGCTCTGAATACCCATAAAAATATGTTGGTAGAAAAGCTGCTAGTTTTTCGCTAATCGAAATGACACGTTTATTACCTTAAGAGTGGAATTGAGCCTTTAAAGTAATGGATCTGGAACTTTTCAGCAACACCAATATAAATATGGCATACAAAGTGGATTCAAGTGTTTGCCGATTGAATTAAGTACTGTTGACAGTAAACACTGTAGAAGGTCTACAATACAGGGAATGTAATAACTAGGCCATTATTAGAAGCAGCATTGTTATCATCTACAGATAGCTCAGCTTTGACTTTATAGCGCTGAAAGAATTACATCATGTGGAGCGCATAATCAGCTAAAAGGCCACTATAAGAGCAGTCGTGTTATCAGCTGCAGATAGTATAGGCAATGTTTATAGGTGTCTGATTCAGCTCTCTGTTTTAATAGACTGTCAGGCCGTGTGCTCTTTATTAGCCTTTAGCCTTGTATTCTCTGCATGCATGCTCCATTGCAGACCTCCTCATTTTCTCCATTCCCACCCCTTAATGTCGGTGTCAATAGCAACCCAGCTTTCTCTTCTTCTTGCTTTATTTCCTCCCTCTCTTCTTCTTCCTTTCCTTTCTTCCTCCTTTTCTATTTCACGTTCCTACCGGCCCATCCTCCTGCTCATATCCAGGAATAATTTGTTTACATACTGTTGCCAGAAAAGACTCAGTACTAGAATTTAGTTTATATTCCCATTTCTTCCCATTTCATACAAAAAAAATAATGCTTCATGCTTCCCCCCCAAAGAATTGTATTTCTGGCAGGATGCAAATGCTTGTGACAAAACATGAAGACCATCATGGGAGACTAAAACTTTACCCTGCAGCTGACATTCCTCTCACTGACGGAAACATGGGAGAAAATAAACAACAACATCATGAAGAATTAAGAATAAATCGGAAGCAAAAGTGTTATTGCTGAAATTATAGTAGTAGAAATAAATGGAGCTGCAGGCACGGATGAATATCTGCTATTCTTCTCCATATTTGGCAGTAAATTAGCCAAAGCGATATTATATTCAAATAACTGATCTCTGAACCAATCTCTGCTGGTTGTTTTATATAAATGTATCTGTATGCTTCTTACAGGTCCAGCACAGACAGAGTCAAGAACGTGTGTCCCTCAGGTCGCCGTGTGTCCACCCACCTGCAGCTGTAACAACAACATAGTGGACTGTCGTCGCAAAGGCATCACAGAAATACCAGCCAACCTCCCCGAGGGCATCGTAGAGATGTAAGACTTTATTTTTACTGAAATGCTGCGTTTGGTGTACAGTGGCGTGTTCATTTTATCATGTATCATCATGTATTATACATGTGTATATTTCGAAATATCCTTGCAGTCTTTCCACACTTGTATTTTTAGACATCATATCAATATTTGCTGATCGTGTGATTCCATATTTAAAACTATTCTTGCCACATGACCACTGCGGACTCATGCTCAAATGATCTGTCTTGTAGGTTATTTGCTTTTGTGCGACAAAATCACGTTTGCCTTTTCCTTCTTCTTTTTATTCAGTGAACAAAACATCCTTTATCGGAATGCTGTACTCATTACATGCAAATGTAGTAGAGTTGTTATTCTGGTCTACTGACGGAGGCATGTTTAACTATTTATAAGATAAAATAGCCACTTCAAAACTATTCATAAGCCAGGATTTGAATGAAAAGTAAACTTGTGGTACTTAATTGAAATACAAACACACACACACACACACACACGCACACGCACACACACACACACACTCAGTTTCACTGTGATCTTTAGATGCTTTGATTCTACATGAACTAGACCTCACATCTAAACCCGTCTCTGGCAGACTGCGAGATTGCAGCAAAGCTCTTTTCTCTAACACTCATACCCTTTGCCTCATCTTCTCTCTTCTTCCTCCTTTCTGTCTCTACACACCTTAAACACACACACAGAAACACACCATAGTGGGACGTGTTTGATATCCGTATTGATCGCTGTACCCTGTCTGTTTGTACAGAGGACAGCTTGTTGATTGCTCTCTGTGTCAGGGAGCAATTCTCCCCCGCAACTCTATGCCAATACCTCCATACCTCCCCAGCATAAGTAATCGATTCACACTCACATGCACACCAATGCACACACCAGTTTGGATGCAAACAGAGTATTTACTTTGGGCACAAATTACAGGTGCACACACATTCTGGGAGGGTCAAACAAAGACAAAGAGACAGAGAGAGAGAAATTCATATTTGATCCATTAATAAATGTTTTTGCTGCAGCCAAAAACAATAGAGTATGTATCGTCACTCCAATAGGGATGAAGTCATCTTTCTACAGGCTGGTGGTAAGGATAATTTTGTCTGTGTGTGTGTGTGTGTGTTAATCTGTCTCTCCAAGTCAAATACATTCATAAAGTAATTTAACAAAACAGGTTTGTCTAAAGGCGTTTAACTTCATTGGAACATCAATGGTGGTGTGTGCTCACCTGCCAAACCCATCTCCTGTTCCAGTTGCCATTCAATCACTGCCTTACTTTATAGATTTTTTATATTGCCTCTTAAAATGTCTTCCCTTTAATACATCCTTTGATATTGAGCCTCAAAGTGTCTTTGACTCAACCTTGTTTAAAGCCCCCAGATATAATTTGTTACTTGTTGTGTGTGCAGATTGTTTTTGTCAATATCTGTACATCCTTGATTTATTTTGACCCCCAAGTAAATTTAAGGCATTGTTGCTTGCCAGGGGCAAGAGGTGTGGTAATTTAGAAAAGGACATGAGCCAAGACACAGCCACCTGTACGGGTTTTGTTGCATTCAAAGAAAGGCAGGAACCACATTCGTTTAAAAACACGGTTGCAAGGTGGCAGTCACAAATTGGTGCAGTACATTCAATTGAGTTGCACTTAAATGTGATATTATTTTGGTCCATGTCCAAATATTTATATTAGAGAAACTGTAGACTAGATGTTTTATAGATGGATGGATGGACAGACGGGTGGGCAGACAGACAGATGGAAAGATGAGTTAACAGATAGATCGTCAGTCAACAAAGGAAAAGAGAGGGATGTGGAGGTCAAGAGCTGGACAGGAGGAGGGGAGGAAGAAGAAGGCTGGATTAATTCCCATGTATCATTCTGACAGCTGACCCTGTGGCTGGCCTTGGGACCTCACCACATCTTCCTCCTCGCCTCCTCTACATTTTCCCCCTCCTCTGCCCTGTTCCCCACACTTCTCCTCTCCTCTGATTTCTCCACCTTTGTCCTAATTTCCCCTCTACCATTGTATGATTTCTATCCTCACCCTTTTGCTCATTTTGTGCTAGATGCCGATGTATTTCTATTCAAATCTCATCCACTGCCTCCACGCTTTTCCTACTCCCTTCCCTCCTTTTCATAGCAGCAATAAGAAGACATGGAGAATAGATGAGTGACATAGATGCATGTATATGCCTAGACCACCACGAGGGCAGCAGCTAAACTACGGTACATTTCCCCAAATATGGGCTTTGTGCCTAGTTCTGATGGCTCCCCGCATGATAATGGATAGAATACTACAGTGTGCGGTAATGAGTGTGCAGTCTTCCGGAGAAAGAGATGTAATAAGTTCCCTTTGGCCCTTTGAGGAACCTTATGTGTTCATGCATACACTCTGCCTGCATCTAAAGAAGAGAGCGCTCTGGCTCCATTGTAGGAAATATTCAAATCAAAGAAGATGAGAAATTATGATTGGAAAATGTAAATTGTTAATGTATTGCTATCACATTCAACCAATTGTGTAAATTGTGCACTGGAACACTGTATTTCAGTGTGGTCGAGGCAGAAAGTCAGTTAGACTTGTCAGACGTTGCCATTTCTAAATCGCTGTGCTTCTTGAACACTTTGGCCAGAGTCTAACTGAGCAAGCAGGAACTGTGTCTGAGCTGCACAATTCAACTCTACTTCTCACACTGAGTGACCTTGAGTGCTACTTGCTGCAGAGCTCTGACCAACCTACAGAAATATTGTGTAGCTGTTGATTGGAAACAACCACCTTTTGAACTTCTCTGTGCACTTGGCTTGGCTGAGGCTGTCAGCTAAACTGGACCTCATGATAACCAATGACTTCTCTGCCCTTGGTGAAATTCAACATCGGAAGGAAATTAACTTAATAATCTCATGTTTCAATTGTACTCAAATCTTCCCATTGTATGTTTTAGGGGTATTATGCTAATATAATTAATTTGAAGGGATTGTTAAAGCTCATCTAAATCCCTCTTTTTCTCCCTCTCTCTCTCTCTCTCTCTCTCTCTCTCTCTCTCTCTCTCTCTCTCTCTCTCTCAGTCGCTTGGAGCAGAACCTGATTAAAAGTGTCCCAGCAGGAGCCTTTTCTGCCTACAAGAAGCTCAAGAGGATGTAAGTCTGTCTGGATAAAACTGCATACACAGTCTCAAACACACACACACACACACACACACACACACAAATGTATGCATGTGGATTCACACATGTTGGCAAGCATGAAGTCGTGCATTTATCTGCATGGAAATTACTCCCGTTAGGAACCTTTGCAGCAATCTTCTTTTACTGGTTTGGATGCATTATTTTATGATTTTATTCATTTAACCTGCTAAATCCAGCTGAGGTCAGCTACAATAACTGCATCATATCCAAGAACATACGTTTCATGTGCATTCACTTTTAAATCATTTGTGCAAACAGAAAATAAAGCATCCCCAGTATTAAACCATGGGGTACACCAAGGTTTACGTACAGTAATCCAGCATAAACTGAGCCCACTGAATTTTGCACATTGAGTCCAACCTGAGATCATTTTTAAACCAGCTGAATGTTAATCAAGCTCAGCGTTAGCAAGACATGACTTACTATGCCAGAGGCTTTAAACATATCAATGAATTATGCAAAATGGCCCTGATTCCTTTTTAGGTCTTCCGTGATTTAATTCAGTGCTCAGTGCAGCAGTAATAATGCCAAAAGAGCAACAGCAAAAAGATAGAAATACGTCTAAGAACACACACATAAATGGACATAGAGCTCACTGGTGAAAAATGTCCTCATGCAAATGGCTGAAAATGGCAGACTTGCAGACTTGTGCAAGGTTGTAAGGTTATCCACCCACCTACCCACACACGCAGATGAAGTTTTACCTCCACAGAAGTATTAAATAATATATCTTACAGCGGTGGAAGAGACATGAACTGCACTTAACATGCCATCCAGTTTCTCTCTCACTCACTCTCTCTCCTGTCGCTTAACTCCTTTCCCTCACTTTGTCCATCTCTCTCTCTCTCTCTCTCTCTCTCTCTCTCTCTCTCTCTCTCTCTCTCTCTCTCTCTCCCGCCCTCATGTACTTACACATTCAGCCCTTCTTACTTTTTTTACTTCCCTCCCCTTACCTTGACCTCTGCTGATGTATTCTCTCATGATCATTTGTCAGACAGTTCTAGGACATTCTCGCAGAATGAACCCCATTACTGTGTATTACAGTAATGCACTTATCTCACCCACCCCCTCTCTCTCTCTCTCTCTCTCTCTCTCTCTCTCTCTGTCTCTCTCTCTCTCTCTCTGTCTCTCTCTCTCTCTCTCTCTCTCTCTCTCTCTCTCTCTCTCTCTCTCTCTCTCTCTCCCTTCCCCCCAGTGACTTGAGTAAGAACCAGATTTCTGACATTGCCGACGATGCTTTCAACGGCCTCCGCTCACTCACCTCACTGTAAGTATGACATTATGTGCATGTGAACACACACACACACACACACACACACACACACATCCAGACAGGAAAGATCCAGATATTAGGGAAATGAAAACATCGTCACTGTTGATGCTGACAACGGCTGTCATGTATGCATGGTGTGCTGTATGTGGGTCTTTATTTGTACGTGTGTGTTAGTAATTGTACGTGCTTGTAATAAGTCAGTGTGTGTGTGTGTGTGTGTGTGTGTGTGTGTATGTCTGGGGGTGAATGTGATAAGAACATGAAGGACAGTTTAATTTGAATCAATCTGGAGCATGAAAATGAGACAGACAGACAAGAAGGGGTAGACAAGGTGAACACACACACACACACACACACACACAGCCAAGTCAGATGAACGGGAATGTTACTGAGAGGCGCGACTTTTGCAGCAAAGGCCAGATGAGGCGTGATGTCGAGCAAAGTGTAAAATTGCTCAAGTGAATTAAACGGTTGCAACTTGGAAGCACATCACAAACACAATTTAAGTTTTTGACGATCAAACATAAATGGTCCAACAGTATGGTTAGTGAGAAAAGCCTTTGTGCAGAATTGACTGTGCTGTTCATGTTTTTTATATAATCTGGCCCCCAAAAAAGGTAAGAAAAAATTGGAGGAAACGGGAAATTTTGTCTCTTTGATTGTAACACTCCTTCAGTTCTTGTCCCTAAAATATTTTCCAACTCAGTAAGCGTGACAGCTTTTTCATATTGAGCAGCTTTTTTCAGGCTCCCATCTGCCTTTAGGAGAGCTCAATATTAATGGGTTTCATAGAAGATGGCCTGGTCCAAAATACAATAATCATAAAGGACATCTTGGTTTAAGGTATCATTTCTAAGAGTTTTTTTCATTAAAGTACATTGTATGTATTGTCTCAAACCTTATTTTTTCCCCTCTGATATGTTTACATTTTTGAGTTAAATGTTTTCACAGCATTCCAGCATCATTCCTTCTGGATTTATGTGACACCTTCATGTGTTTGCTACTGTCATGACATACTGTCAAACAATTTGACACAGGCATTAAACTTTGCTACCTAAAGACAGTATTTGATTTTGGAAAACCAATCCCACCACTCCACATTGAACTATAATACTCAGCTGCTGTAGGATTCAAATTAAGAAAGAATAATACTTGAAATGACACAAAATATGATTCTGGACTGCAATTGTAAGAGAAGTTACCATACTGGTAAAATTCTCAGTTCATCTTGAAAAAAGACAGTATAACTGTTTATTCACTGTATGCTGTACCTCAATTCAGCACTTTAAGGTTACAATATAAATGCCCGTTTATGGGATAGAACACTGTAACAACGTGTAGATGCAGAGCGGCGCCCTCTCCAGTGGCGGATTAGAGCAGAAATAATGTCCACAAAACAAGAAAGTATTTACTGTGTGTCACAGCCGGCACCAGGCCACATGTGTCTCAGCGTGTAAGGACAGCCCTGTAAACACTGTAACGGAAATGATGTTGTTTGATTGTCCTGTGCAGGGTGTTGTACGGCAACAAGATCACAGAGCTGCCCAAGGGATTGTTTGATGGACTGGTTTCCCTGCAGCTACTGTAAGTACTGTCTGTGTGGTCTGTTGTTATGAAAACAGAAAGCAATGAAATACATTATTCAGTATGTATTTGTATCAAAAACGTGTACAGCAATCAATGAACATGTGAAATGTAAAATGAAGGACAACCTACACACTCAGAAGAACATACAACTGCTGTGTGGCATAATTTACAGTATGTGACTAAAACGATACCTCAAGGTGTTTTTCAGTTTGTGAAAATATGAAATACCTTGCCTTTATGTTTGCTCCAAGTTGAGCATTATAATGAGAAGTAGGTGTGGATGTAATTGTGTTATACTTAATTCTCCTTGATTAAGATGACTTGGTGACTAGAGTTCTATGTCTTGCACATTAATTTTGCACTGTGCTCACAGCTAAGGACAATTTGATGTGCCTCAATATCGAGTAAGGTGGTCATTTTATGAGGAAGAGCAACTCTTAGTAATTGTCGCTATTGTACAGTGACAACTATGGCTATGCATGAACCTCCATCTGCCCTGCATTATGTGTTTGGGTACACACAAGTGCTTAAATGATCAAGATGAACCAAATTGATGCACTGCACTAAAAACTGAAATGGCCCATAGTTCTTTTAACTTTTAGTATTTACGAGGAGGAAAACTATTAATTGTGAATAATTTCTCGTGGGCACGGGTTCAAACTGCTGCAGTGGCTCAGCATGCAGTAATAATGTTTTTTCCCGTAACGGCTACATCGGTACTGTGCGTATGGTCCTTGCAAATGCCGCAGTCCACTGCAGAAAGGGCTAATGTTCTGGGGTTTTGCATCGTAAAATGAAGCGAAGCAAAGTGAATTAGTAGGAGTGAATCTAACTCACAAACACCTTTTATGGGCTTAGGTGGATCATTGGGATGCCTGGTGCATTGTCAGACAGGGAGAGAGAGAAGAGAGGGTAGATTAAATGATGGATGGATGGATGGATGGATGGATGGATGGATGTGGAGAAATATATGAATTTAGATTAGAGTAAACCAGAGAGAGGGATGAAATGACAACGTTAACATTTAGCCTCGCCTGATTGTCACCTCCTCATGCTTATACATGCACATGTGATCCCTTCATAGGACTGCCTCCGTGCATTTGCGACCGCTTCAATTAATGAATAACTAAAGTAACGAATGACTATGAACGACTCGTTAAAATTCATTGCCTTGCCACCGCATCATTGGTCAATCGCACAAAGACACTGACTGCTGGTGTTGGCGCTCTCTCAGCAGGCGTCGGAAAGGGAACGTGTCTGTTAATACGTGTCGCAGCTGACAGAAGGAAAAGCTGCAAAGCATCGGTCAGTTTGTTGGGGATTTCAAGATGCTATCATTCTGCGGGATATGTCATTATTTACTTTCACTGGTGAATCAAGCAGCACATCAAACCTTCCATGACAAAGATGTGTTTATTGCTTTGTATAGCTACCGGTTTGTATTGTCTGCGGTGCCGTGTTTTACTGGTGCAGCTTCGAGTAATTAGTTCCCCCTGTGAGCGGCCTAATGAGGCGTGGATATGTCGCAGAGCAGCATGCGTGTGCGCGTACCTGCATGCCAGTGTGTGTGCGTATGTAGAAGCCGGCTCTGACAGTGTAGGTGCTCGTTAGGACGACTTGAGATGATTAAGCTGAGCTGCAGCACCAAGCACGGAGTTAGTCACCTGTCAGACAAAGAAAGAAAGAGAGTGGAAACAAATAGTGAAAGAAAAAGGATGGAGAAAAATAAAACGTGTAGGCACAGAGCTGTCAACTTGGCTACATTAGTGAATTAAGTGCAGGTATGCAAGTGGCAGATGGAGGGAAGGGTGGACGTGCAAACCTTTCCTGTCATTTACCTAATCCCTCTATCACATTTCTCTTTCCCTTTCTCTCCTATGTTGCGGCTGCCAGGCTCTTTCATTTAATTGTATATCTGTGTCACTCAGAATTACATTTCCCCATCCCTTCACTGTCTCACGCTATTATTTCCACCACCCCATCGGCATCCTTCAATCTACTCTCTTCCTCCTTTCTTTCTTTTTTGTCCCTCGTCCTCTGTCTCCCCCATCAAAACAAGATATTACACTCACACCCAACAGAAGAGAAAGTGAAAATACATAAAGCCACAACATTTTGATGTATGTGTGACAGCCAGAAAAAACTATAATCACGCCTGTGTGGAGAGGGCAGTTGAGGGTTTTAAGGGGAGAAATAGTGGGAAGAAGAAGAGGATAGGGAAGAAAAGTAGTGGTTTTGCAGTGGAGATGCATCTGGGAAAAATAATATCTCATTATCTGCATGTGTGTTTGTGGTTTGTGTGCGTCGAGCACAAAGGGGCAATAATGCGTCATAAAGCGTAATAGGTAAAACAAACAAACCGATAAATAACAAATGGCTCTTGCTTGTGTTTCAGGTTGCTGAATGCCAATAAAATTAACTGTTTGAGAGTCAACACCTTCCAAGACCTGCAGAACCTCAACCTGCTGTCACTGTACGACAACAAACTGCAAACAATCAGCAAAGGACTGTTCACCCCTCTGCGCTCCATCAAGACTCTGTGAGTACAGTCACACTTTTAGGAGTTTTCATTAAACCCTGCTGCAACAGTTTAAATAAATCTGCAACCATATGTATACATTCTCGCCCATAAAGTTGGAATATTTGGAAAATTATTCCAAATTTGTGTTGCGACCCTAAATAATGTATATTGTGCATTTTGTGCTTGCCTTGTTTGAATCGGGGATTAGAGTAACTGTGTGATCCTTGTGTCTTTTCTCTCTCTCTCTCTCTCTTTCTCTCTCTCTCTCTCTCTCTCTCTCTCTCTCTCTCTCTCTCTCTCTCTCCCTCTCTCAGTCA
Source organism: Chelidonichthys spinosus (assembly GCA_029853015.1). Classification (NCBI taxonomy): domain Eukaryota; kingdom Metazoa; phylum Chordata; class Actinopteri; order Perciformes; family Triglidae; genus Chelidonichthys; species Chelidonichthys spinosus. The sequence continues at coordinate 16,295,538 of CM056823.1, read as the reverse complement.
TCTGGCTCAGAATCCCTTTATGTGTGACTGTCACCTGAAGTGGCTGGCAGACTACCTGTTTGACAACCCCATTGAGACCAGTGGAGCGCGCTGCAGCCACCCCAGGAGGCTGGCTAACAAACGCATCAGCCAGGTTAAAGGCAAGAAGTTCAGGTGCACAGGTAGGAGAAGAGTTCACGCAGATACACCGCCCAACACACACATAAGCATCGCCTCTGGAGGTTCAGAAAGACTATTCAGGTGAAAGATTAAAATGTCAAGACGTGCAGGTAAAACATTATTATAAAACATTACAAACGGTTCGTTTTCAAAACATGTTTGTTTATGTGTAATTAGAAACTGACAAACACACACAAGCATTCACATAGAGTCTCTATGTCTCTCCGTGGTTGTCTTTTATTGCGGTTATTTCCTTTGATACGAGCCACGGGATTCCCTAATTACAGCACAGACAAATTCAATATACTGCAGCAACACAATAACTACCTCAGCAAGGATTGGCATTTGACTGCGATCGCCCACTTGTGTAAGTGTGTGAATGAGTGTGTGTCTGTTTATAACTGTATACTCTTTACGTCCTCTTTGCCTTTACAGCTGCTCTGCATATTGTTTTCCCTGTATTAAAAATAATGCCTTTTTATGGATCATTATGAATCCCTTAACAGACATTTAACAAACTATTTGAATTGTGTGAGAATGGTGCTGGTGAGCTAATCATTGGTTTACAAGGCAACATGGAAGCAGACCTCTGTCAACTATATTACTTCTGACAGTGGCTTTAAACTGACACTAAATGAGTCTGTGCTCACAAAATATTATCAGAGGAGGCTTTAATAAGCAGCGGCAGAGCTATGATTCAATGTAAGGATTTGTTTCATAATGAGCAAAATCTCACTTCCAACTCGTCGTATACCAAACAATATAAGTTTACATGCATAGTGCTTTTTCAAACTGCTGCTTTCACAGAAAAGTTTAGTTTCACACAGGATACAAACCGCGGTCTCATGGTTTTTTTTCGTGCATGTCCTGACTGTTTTTTAATGACGCGGGTGAGTTAACATCGTTGTTAAGCCCGGAGCGTCTCGCAGAGACGTTAAAGGGCGTCTCCGTTTGTTTTATTTGACGAGTTGGGAGTGAGACCGGGTCGAGTAGTCACCTGCAGATGTCTTGTTTCGTCAACAGCATGAACCTTAAAGAAAAATGCAACAGCAGATGCATCAAAAAGTACACCGAATATTTGGTTTCCATCACAGCTACATCACTACACCGTTAAAAAACAAATATGATCGACCATGTGGTGACATGAGATTTCCACTTCTCCTGCCAAAGCCAGGCACACAATAAATAGCATAACCAATACTATTAGATTGTGAAGGCTTTCTTCCAAACTGCTCTGCAGTATCATGTGTTACATATTTAGCATGGAAGGTCTCAGTGGTAAGCCTTTAATGGTGGTGCTCTGCCCGTGGAGCAAATCAAGATAACTAGATTTCAGATGCTCCTAAAGCTGGTTATGGCTGTCCTCTTCGCTTCAGCCCTCACTCCCATGCCTCTCCTTGCATCTCCTCTTCCTCTCTGGACCTGTGTGGACATTTTTTCGCTATTGGTGGGCAGTTCTCCAGTCCCGTACCCTTCCTATGTGGATCTGCAGCTGTCTGTTGCCTCTCCTATCCTGTATGGACCCTGCCCCCTCCTCCCTGACTGATTGGTGCAGCTCTCTGTTGCCCCACCTTCCTCCTGTGTGGACCTGCATTCTGATTGGTTCCGTGCAGCTGTCTCTTGTGCTTGATCTAACCATGTGGCCCCGCCTACTGTGGCATCACATGGTTCCGTCAAGCGCCAGGGACCGCCGGGCACACACCCACCTGCCTCTCCCAGCCAATCACTCACCTTGGAGCAAAACATGAAGGGCTACGTTGTGTTTGTTTCATGTGTAGGGTTTCTGATACATGGGATTCTAACTGTGGTTGAACTTAATGGATATAGACATCTAACATCAACATGTTTTAATCAGTGATAAATATCAATCATTGTAGCCCTTCATAAAGACCCATATCCACCATGATTGCCCAACTGCCAACATACATTTGAGCTCAGTTTTCTCAAAAACCTTTACTGTCTTTTTCTTCATGTTTCTTTACTGTGGAAAGTATTGATATGTCTTTGTATGGTCTCGGATGTAGGTCCAAATTTTGCTTCCCATTAATTGTAGTGAAGAACAGGAAAAAGAGCACTCATTAAATCTCAATAAACTTCGACACGTACAATTGCAGGGCTCTCCAAAGTCTAGCCAGTTAGAGAGGTTTGGGATTGAAAGCTCAATCATTTTGTTTCTATTCTTGTTTGCATTAGTGAATGAAATAATAAACATTGTGAAGGAGGGACACTAGTGAGTCTGGGGCCATCAGTGTGATTACTGACAATAATGCGTTTAATAAGAATTGAAAAAAGATAGATATAAATATATAAATAACTTGGGCTGCCACTATGGATGGCAAAGGCTGGCTCTGCACCTTACTATGCTGGTTCCTGCCGTGTATGTTCTCCACCATACCCACACTGTGTCCCATCTGCTTTTCATTTGGCAAAATCTGGTCTGCACAGAGCTGTCCTGCCTCCACTGTCAAAGCGCTGGCAGGGCTTTAGTGGCTAGCATGACTGATCCCATCGCCTCTGTACAAACCACTTCGCCCTTTTCTGCTTCAACTTGGGGACTTAAAAGCAAAAAACTACAGCTGATACAGCTATATGGGTTTCCTTTATCATTCTGACTCTCCTTTAGTGTTGTGAAATATGTCCCACCCCAATGCCCTGCTCTCTTCCTTCCCCTTCTCTCCTGACTCTTTCTTTTCTGTCGGCATGCCAACCACCAAGGTGTGTTGCAGCCCCGAAGATATCAAATATTGCGCTACTGAAAGGAGCTAACCAGCCAATTCTCCGAACAGAAAGACACCATTCGTAGAGCAGCGGTCATTCACTGAGTTCAAATCAAGTTTTTTCGTTGCAAATGGCCCCACATGTGGTGGTCTGGTTCTTTAACACTGACAGGCAGCAAACATATGAACCATAAAGGACGTGTGCCAGTAGAAAGTGGAGACAGAGAATCTTTGCCAGAATAAGACCAGTCAGTTAGAAAGTTAAATTGACAGAGAGATAGACAAGCCGGGTTGGAAAGAGAGAGAGAGGGGTAATGATAACCATGAGAACCTGTAAAGTGTGTTTGTGGTGCACAAATACAAGTGCTGCATGATGTAAACCAGCTCTGCTGCACTAGCTGTCATAAATATGTACTCCCATTATATCTAAATAACAGAAGGGAGCTCTGACTCACCTTGTTAAATAAAAACATCCAGGGTTAAACCACATTTATCAGCAAAATGATTCCATAAAACCCTGCGGATATCTGTTTGTTAATTTGATTTATAGCCATGTACCCCCCCACCCCCCTCCTTCCCCCTGCATCAGCACTTGGGCATGCTCCACAGGTCAGTGCTGCAGCAGCAGCATACAGCCTGTTCTCTTCAATAGATGGTTTAGATACAGTTCACTAATGTCTTGCAAATGACTGGTTGGTAATGGTTTTTTACAACCTTTGACATCTGAAATCACAGGAAAAGTCACATTTTCCAAGCAATTAAAGTCCAGATTCAACGCTTTCTGACAACCTGGCAGTGGAAGAGTTTTGACATAAGTTTTGCCATGACTACACCTGAACATGTGTGTGCTCATTACTGTTGGTTGTATATTTATTCATATCATATGGTGACCTTCAATATAAGATATACATTGATCGTGTTCACGTTGAATACATGTGAATGGGAGAACATTATTATTAATAAGAGTCTAACATTAAGAACTTTCTGTCTTTCTCTTTCCCCCGTCCATCTTATTTTCCATTGTGCTTTCTCCTCCTGACCCTTAATTTATGTTGCCTTCCTCCCGTCCATGTCTACCTGCTGTCCTTCCTTTTGCCTGTTCTCTCTCTCCTCTGTCCCCCACTCTCGCTTTTGGTCTTTCCATCCCTCTTTCCTCTCCAGGTCAGGAGGACTACCGTAGTCGACTAAGTGGGGAGTGTTTCCAGGATCTGGTGTGTCCAGAGAAATGTCGCTGTGAAGGCACCGTGGTCGACTGCTCCAATCTCAAACTGACCCGTGTCCCTCCGCACATCCCCGAACACACCACCGACCTGTAAGTCAGCCGCAGTTCCTTTTTACACACACACACACACACACACACATACACATGCAGGGAAGGCCAACACATGATGGGATGTCAGATTGAAAGCCATGTGTTAGACTGCTTTAACCTGAAACTGTAAACCACCACACAGCCAAACGTACCGCAGACCTGTAGTTTCTCATTTTTATCAGGCACGCACACATCATATGAAACATACACGGGCACAAACAGAAGGTCTCAGCCCGCATGCATGCAAAGACACTCTGCATCCGTGCACACATATGTATGCAGTGCACGTGCACGTCTGCCTTTCTCTCTCTGTCTCTCTACCTCTCTCAGAGCGGCATTGCTAACGTCACTTTTCATTTTTAGCTCCGAGACCAAAATGCCTCTCAACAGTCTTTTCCATCTCCCTTAAAGTCCCAAACGAGTCATCATCATGTCTGGTGAAGGGTTCTCACACTAGAATACTGAACAGTCCCACCGATCATTCATTTTACCGCTGAGAAATGGAACGGGAGTAACGGATAACACCCACTAGAACAGTCATCTGATTGGGGGAAAAGGTTGAAAGGCCAAAATGTTTTTTTTAGAATCTGCTGACAAAGCAAACAAGCAAGTATTATGCTGGGGAATTGTGTTAATAGCCAAGCATAATTTTTAATTTGATCCAATGTCTATGATGTGATTTAAATGGCAAAAAACTACTCAAGCTCATACAATATACCCCAAGTGAGACCGAAAACTGGATTACTCATTCAGAACTGCAACACAAGAAAAGTGTGCTGCCGCTGAAATCAGCCACCCCCCATTTTACTTTCAGCACCTGGCACCTGAACGAATATTTGATGAGCTAATATTTCCACACAGGAAATAGGAATTCAGACAGAGGCTACCATTTTACCTAATAATGCTGAATCACGTCACTTCAGGGCTTTAAAATGTAGGTAAAGGAGGGGGAAGCTTCTGCTATTGCTATCACTGTGGTGCAGAATAAGGAACCACTGCAGCATTAAGGAGTGAGCAGGATGGTTGCTTATGGAGGTTACTCTCATAATGGGGAATTCAACCGTGGTTGCCACTTTAGATAACTAATAATGCCAGTATCCCACAGACCATTAGCCCCCAATTCAGTCTCTCTCTCTGTCTCTCTCTGTCTCTGTCTCTCCCTATCTCTGTGTGTGTGTGTGTGTGTGTGTGTGTGTGTGTTAACTCCTGTATCCTCCAATCCTCTCTCCATTTCTCTCTCCTGCTGTTCCCAGGGTGCTTCATGTCAAAAATACAAACTTTGTCCTTCATGGTTGGTTGGAGGGCAGATTAAAGTTTCTACGTCTTTCAACGCCGTCTTTCTTTTTCTTGCCTTTGGTTGTGCCAGAAAACAACACACACACACACACACACACACACATACACACACAGAAACACACAAGCCACCAGTTGTGCCTGTAAGCTGCATGCCTTATCGGGGGAAATCAGGGGATGTTGTGACTGAGCTGAAGGCTCAGGATGTATTTTGTACTCTCTGTCTATGAAAGAGAGTAAAAAAAAGTATGAATCAGTTTCAAGAGAAGGATTTGCACTCAATGCATGTGTACATTCACTAGATACACACAAGGTAAAGGGATTGGAAATGTTTCTGAATCTATAGGCAACTTTTAACTCCCCCTGTATCTCATTAGTAAGTGTCCCCTCCAGCTGAACTTTCACTTTCTTTCCTCAATTTCTCTCACTCCACCTCGTTCACACACAAACACAAAAAGCACCCTTTTTTTTGCAGCACCCTTTTAGTACAAATTACCTCAATAAAGCAGATGTTGAGCTTCCTATCTCTCAAACTGTTTTCCCTCCGCTTAGGGCAGTGTGGGTATTGATGACCACATAGAAAAGATTCATGGCTCTTCTCTTCTCCTCTTTTCTCCAGTATGTTTAATTATTCTCCCCCCCCCCCCCCCCCCCCCTCTGCGGCGCATCATACTTCAATGGTCACTAAAGGCCTCTTAACCTTCATGCGGTCATTCCCCCCTCACTTGGCAGCCTTTCTCTCTCCATCTTGTTTGTGTGTGTGTGTGTGTTGACTTCACTGCAGTTTCCTTCATGAAAGAATGAATGTCTAACTCACTCCCTCTATCTTTCTCTCTACAGGCGGTTAAACGACAACGAGATTGCCATCCTGGAGGCGGCGGGGACATTTAAGAAGCTGCCCAACTTGAAGAAGATGTATGTATACCTGTTGCATTTGCAGAATTTATTCATTAAGTCATGCAGGCATTTACCCAACACATCCTCTGAAAAGGAGGTGGAGAGGATTTTGTTCTTAGTGGGATATTAATCTTTGTCAGACGTCCCCCTGTTCTATATATTGCCGACAGAGGAAGTAAGTAATAGCATTGCAATTACGAGATGACTGTAATAAGAGCAGATGGATGTGAACACATGGAGACTGGTGGATGGACGGAGATAAGGCTTAGGTAGAAGTTATGATAGAGAAATAGAAGGAAGGAGCGAAGGTTAGGGAGTGAGGGCAGTGGAAGGGAAAGGAGGAGGAAAGTGATGATACTAAGGGGGAGGAAGAGATAGAGGAAGATGAGAAAAGAAGTGGAAGAATCACATATGCAAAGAGGCTAGTAACAGGAGCGAGGGAAAGGGGAAAGCAATGGCAGAAGACAAGTAAGAGGAAGGGAGGGACAGAGAGGTGGAGAGTGAGGATGGGTGGGAGCTATGGAGGAAGCGAATATTAAATGGAAATAGAAGATGGGCCTTCGGTTCAGATTTACAGTCACTCCTCATCTACAACCTCCTCTTGGTGTGTGTGTGTGTGTGTGTGTGTGTGTGTGTGTCAGAGTGAGATAAAGAAAGACAGAGGTTGATTTATTGGAGAGGAAATTGCTAAGCATCTAGCAGTGTCACTGACGATATAGATTGGCTAGTGCTCATTTCCATTTTCCTTCTCTCAATTCCTTCCCTCTCTTCTTCATCACCTTCTCTCCTCCCCTCGTTTCTCTTCTCCTGCATCTGTGCTATACTTTCCATTTTACCCTAAGTTTGTCTGCAATTATTTCTTTATTCAACTTCTTCCATCCACTTTCTGCTCTTTGCTCCTCATCTCCTCGCCTCTCCTCTTCTTCACCCCCCTTCATCTCCTCTCTTCTCCTTTCCTTCCTCTCATCTTCCATGAAGCTGATAAGAGGAAACACAAAACTAGCTATGAATAAAAGCTACAGTAGTTGTGATAGCTATCATCTCAAGTTATTGTCTCCGTGGCCAAATGCTCTCCTTTCATTTTCATTTTTCTCATTATGTGTGCAAGGAAGAGAGATATATAATATGATAATTTCTAGTTGTCTGTGACCACTTGACTCCTTCTGAGTGAGTGTGTGTGTGTGTGTGTGTGTGTGTGTGTGTGTGTGTGTGTGTGTGTGTGTGTGTGTGTGTGTGTGTGTGAATAGAGTTATAGTGATGACAGTAAGCTGTTATATGTATTGTACCAGACAAGATATTAAGATGAACGAGAGAAGTGTTAACACATATTAGTTGAAGGGACATGATTGATTATATCAGTTAAATTGGGGATATTGTGTAGGTGTGTGAGCGTGTGTGTGTTCATTTGAGTTTGCTTGTATGATTATCCTGCATGTTCTATAGTTCTATAAAACAAGCAGTAGTAGAAATATGAGGAACAGTAGATCACCCTTCTTTGTCTTTCCTGCAGCAACCTGAGCAACAACAAGCTGAGAGACATCCGTGACGGTGCTTTTGATGGAGCAGGTGGAGTTCTGGAGCTGCTGCTGACGGGGAACAAGCTGACTGGACTGCAGGGACGCATGTTCAAAGGCCTCAGCGGCCTGAAAACTCTGTAAGTCTGCTTTACATCAGTTTGTGTGTACGTGTGTGTGCGATTGTGTTCAGGGCTTTATTTATGTGGGAAGTGGTCTGCTTGTTCCTCCCACTCTGCAGGACGCTAATGCTAATGAATTTAAAAATATGTAAAACTGTATTTTCTCCTTTTAAATTAAAAAAAACACAGGTGCTAACTAAAATCTACTATTGATTATTTATAGTTTAGTTGTTCTGTTAACTTTCTGAGGCCTTTTATTTACGATAAAGTGACTTGAGTCATAACAAGACCTAAGGTGGACTTCAGGATTGTTTACTCATTCACCCTGAAATCCAAGCTAATGACACCATATTGTTCCTCTAATTTGGGCACCCGCCATAAATAGGCTAGCCTCCAATTAGGGGTTACAGGATAGTGTACGAAACCATGAGCTAATGTTGTCTGCGTATACTCAGTAATGACTAACTAATGCTATCATGTATATATATATATGCCGGCTAATGACTCTCTAATGGCATCATGGCTGTCTCTGTATTATGTTAAGAGGCTCCCTGTTCCAGTAATAGCCTTGCTAACTAGGTTAGCCTGTCCCAGAGATAGCTAATGCTAACTAACTCAGTTAGCCTGGTCCCACATGACTGCATGTCAAAAGCTAATGTCATATTACAGACTCTGTCACGGTTGTCCTGCTGGGACTGGTTTGAATTTACCCCTGCTTTTTGTTTTATCTTTTGTCTGTCTCATTATAGGTTCTGTTCTTTTATCCACTTTGTCTCTGTTGTCACCCCCAAGAGTTTTCTTTAGACAAATTATTTCCGTAGCCACCGTACAAACAGTAAGACCGCCAGTCAAAAACGGCATCATCCAGAAAAATGAAGAGGATGATAAATGCTTGTGTCATCAGTTTTAGCTTTACCAAACCTGATTTAAGATTCCGGTGATCGGGTCTAAGCATGAGAATGAGGAGTTTGTGCTTCAGAGATTTTACTGTAGTCTAAATATATATATATATGTGTGTGTTTCCAGAATGCTCCGAAGCAACCAGATCAGCTGCATTGACAACAGTACCTTCATGGGCCTGAGCTCGGTGCGTCTGCTGTCGCTGTATGACAACAGGATCTCCAGCATCGCCCCCGGAGCCTTCTCCACCCTGCACTCCCTGTCCACCATGTGAGTCTCATCCCACAGCTTTGCCCTCTCCATCCAATGCTTATTTTTTATGGATTTTTTGTTCCTCATTTCCATCCTATGAGAGCATCTGCAAGCCTGTTTTTAATCTTCTGTGAGATTAACGCACCTGTTAAACCTGTGCAGAGAAGAACAGAAAAACCTGCCAGCAGAAGTTCCGTACGTTATTCTTCAGTCTCCTGACCACCCAGATGCGAATGCTGTAAATAATAGATCTTTTCATCTTAATAAAACATTACAGGTTGATTCTTATTTTAGACCGTGAACAAGCACGCACACGTCCTCCCTACTCCGTCTTTTCCTCCGTGCTTCCTTCTCTTGTTCTGCCTTTTGTTCTCGCTCTCTTGTCCTGCTGTGTACCTGTCATCTTCGATTCGAGTTTGTACCCGAGTCTTTTTGGAGGAAAGGTGGGAGCCGGGGAGAGGGGAGCCGGGGACGCGGTAGAGGGAGGATGGATGAATGGAGGGCAGATGCATTGTTGCATAAACTCCGGTGTGCTCAGTGGGGCTGATGGTGATTATCACTACAAAAATGGAGCAATATTCTATTTCCATCATCCCTGTCATTTTTCACTGTCAATCCTTTTTTTCTGCCTTCGGTTTTCTTCAGGCCTTGCTGCAACACTTGATTCCGTATTCAACACCCAGCTGCTGTTTGGCGTGGAGAAAAAAAGATGGATCGTTTTTATTTCTAGCTTCTCTTCTTAACACTTCCTCTGTTAATTTCCTTATATTTGCCCTGTTTTTCTCTCTTCTCGCTCACTTTTTCTAATATCAGTCTCCATTTGTAGTGCATTGTTTCCCGATGGATTTTGTCCGTATAATTAAAAGATTAACACATTGTTAAGGAAGGAAGGGATTTAGCATAGGTCTGGTTGCCAGGCAGCGAGGTCAATTCATTACAAGGAAATAAGGAAATAACTCGTCCCTATCTGTAGCAGCACGCCATTAATATTGTAGCACAAACGCAACATTCACGTTTATTACTTCGGCCGATGCAGTGAGAGCCAATACAGCACTTGCACATGTCTTGACATGGTTTGGAGGCACACCATCATCATTAAAGTGATGTCAACGTTGAATTAATTAGTTTTCAACGTTAGTTTTTCCACATATATTCTCTTGTAAGTCAGTGGAAGGTAGGAATAAGGAAAAGGCATTTTAATTTGTCAGCATATTATTATGAGCTAATGCTCCTAATGTAGCAGCAGTCCTGAATCTCTAAACAATGCCTCTAAAGCAGCAGTGTGCTGAGAGGAAACTTACGTGTGCGGCCTGCCTGATAATGTGCTGCTGATGCCTCCTCGGCCCCTATTCAGTTTAAATATGCTTCAGCATAAATATTACTTGAGCACTCTTACAAAAGCAACAAAGATAAAAAATGCATAAAATGTACAGATAACCTTTTTCTCTTTTCTTTTTTTTTCACAATTCCTAACTCTACCACCTTTACCTTCTTGTTCTCTCTCTCTTGTACTTTACAAAACGGGTAAAAATAACTTAGACCCTTTTCTCTTTGCCTCTCTTTTGTTCCCTCTCTTCCCATTTCTCTCTTTGTCTTTCGTCTACATTTGTTCAAGTGACCGAAACAGTTCCATCGATGTGGTTTTCAGTGTACAGTGTACAACACTAATTTCCATTAATGTAATTATTATGGGAAAGGGCTATTGAAATAAGTAGCTGTTTGTCTGTATCTGTTTAGAATTTATGCATCGTAATTATTTTATTTATGTGGGCAAAAAAAAACATCTGTAAATCCTGTATATTGTAGAAATGCATAATGTTTGTACTGTGACTATGATTTTGTAGCAATATAAGAAGCTTCCACTGCTGGTGTCCACTTCTTTTGCTTTGTCTTGACCCTGTTTAAACGATTTCCTTCTCCATTCCTCTCCCTCTTTATCCCCATAGCAACCTCCTGTCCAACCCGTATGTGTGTGATTGTCATTTGGCCTGGCTGGGTCAGTGGCTGAAGAAGACCAGGGTGGTCAGCGGAAACCCTCGCTGTCAGAAGCCAGCCTTCCTGAAGGAGATCCCCATCCAGGATGTGGCCACACCAGACTTCACATGCGATGGTGAGCCTCTCCCTCACTCTGCTGTTCTCTGTGGCTCAATCAATATTATTGGAAATGATTCACAGGATGTGTAAGCAGCATGTAGTGTGTCAGGAAACCAGAAAGGCCAGAAAGGTAAATTAAAGAAATGTGTTTTTGCATCATGTTTACTCAAAAAAATCGACTTACTCAATGCATTCTCCATTTTTGAAGAAAGACTTTTTAAAGGTAATTTCATCAAGGAAAGTGGTTTTATGCTTGGTGGTGATGCCCAATGCAATGTTTATAAAGGCTGGTCATGTAAGGAAAGACTCCAAGTTTGTGAGACTTTGTGAGAAATTCCTGGAAATGGCTGCTGCAGTGGAGCATCTGGTGGTGAGGAAAAGGTCAACAGAGAATACTATTTATATTGTTTCCGCTGCGTCTGATCTTTAGGTGCGTCGAGTCTTTAGGTTTGTACTGGACTCCGCTGAATCTTGTCGATTTGTGTCAAACGTGAAATAATCCTTTCAAAATAGTAATTGCAAAAGGTTTCATCATTCCATGTCTTGAGTCAGCAGATACAGAGTACATGCACACACACACACACACACACACACACACACACACACACACATCCTCGGTGGGGTATTGTGAGGACAGAGTGATCAGTAACTACTGGCAAACAACAGGGCCACAAATGACATCAGCTTGTGGTTTCTACAGTCACGTTGCTGTTACCGCCACGATGCCTGCCTATAGTGACTCGGGCCGTCGTCTTGGCTGCCAAGACGCTATAGACGAAGTGCGGTCTGGCTCTGCTGTCTATTACCTCTTTGTTTTTTTCCTGCACTTTTTCTTCCTTAACAGCTTTATACTTTAAACCTCGTTTCGATCTCCCCCTTTTTTCTCTCTTTCCATCTCGTTCAGCCTCTCTCACTCCTGAGTTTCTTTGAATTCATTACACTTTTCTAATTTCCTGTAGCTGTGCTGCAACCATTTACTGAAAATGAGTTTGGAAAGTAGTTATCCTGGTTGGCTCAAGGAAACTCGAAGACGGTATCAGATCTTAATATTGATTCTTGCATCTTGGGCACGCACACACACGCGCACACACACACACTTCTTCTTTGAAACTTACTAAGCTGCACAAACATAAATTTGAATGACTGATAGGGCACTGAAGCCCGTACAATGGTTACAATAAATGTCTGATCTTAACTATATGCTAATCCCTGTTCTAATACTAGAGTAGATTGCAGATCTCTGTCAGGTGTGGCTTCCTCCCTCACAAAGAAGAGTTATATCTCACTCAATTGTCCCTCCTGGCTCCTTTTCCAGTCGAGATGGCAGATGAGATAAAAACAATGGCGATCTATTAATCTCATGCTTAATTTTTGTGGAATGAATCTGTAGATGCTCCGTGTCAAATTGAGACCAACTTTTCTGTAGATTGCCGTAGTGGAGCCTCAACAAAGACCAAGGTCAGTTGTTTTTAGCGGATTGCCAGAAATGCCTTTTGCTCCTGAAGCAGTTGCTGATGCTTGTGACGCCTACCTGGGGGTGAAGAGTGAATTCAGTTGTCAAAGAGGTATTAAACACTCAAGCTGTCAAGAATGTACAGTCATAAATGTGCATAAAAATATTAGGGTGATGGGTCCAGTTGTATGCAAGATTAGCCTAAGACAGACAGACATATACATTAACACACACACACAACCAGGCACATGATTTCCCTGATGTCTGCTGAAGATAATGGATTGTAGGTCTAACATACAGAAAGTCAACTAAACTGTAGGAACCGAGTATGAGTGTTATAGAGATATAGTACACAAAGTAATTGTATTGATATAAAAATCATGTTTGGATGTTTTTTGACCTTGTAAACCTACAATGTAACATGGATTATTTTTATATCACAGTTAATCACTGTTGCTTGTTGACGGAAACCAAAGATCCCAATCATTACCGACATCAAATGAATTGTTCTTTGGCTAAAGGCCCAACTCTCCTGATCGGTTTGAAGATCTCTTGCTGGCAGTCAGACAAACAAAGTAGCCAACAGAGGCAACATCGCCTCCATACTCTGAAGGTGCAAATCTCTACTGGTCCGCCAAAATAATAGAAGCCAACACACACACACACACACACATACACCCACCCACCCAAGGTCCCAATGTCTGGCCTATTTATAGTTGAGTAAAATAACTGTTAAGTTGTCCAGTGGCAGCCGGGGGAAAGGTAAAGTTAATTGAATTTGTGAGAAGATATTTAGCACACATTTAGATGTTAGTTCAATCAGCCAACTGTGGAGTGAGTCAGCCTACGGCTACACCTCCCCGTGGACTCAGTGGCTACACACATCAGATAAGACACACACATACATTTGCACACACTGCTACACACACAAGTGCACGAAAACACCAATTTGCACGCCATTTAGACATTAGCACAATTAGAAAACTACAAAGCTACGGAGGAAATGGCCAAAGGACAGAGGGAGATTGCTATTTAACAAACTAAATGTGCACCAAACACATACATTTATACTTACACACACGCTTGGTTGTCATTACAGCCCATGGTGGAATATTGGCACAAGGGCACAACCAAGTGTGAACATATGATGAGTATAAACTTGTCCTCTTTCGTTCTATATCCACACACTCACACACACACACACACACACACACACACACACCAACATATGGACAAAACACATCTGAGTGGTTATAGTCGATAAACACTCAAAGATTAGATGGATCACAGACTACAGATTTGTTTTTATTTAACAACGCCCTCCATTTCCTTGACGGACACACACACACACACACACACACACACACACACAGAGAGAGCTTTAATCTACTGTTACAGCAAGTAAATAGTTGAACTGCGGTCCCAAATGTAATACAAGCGAGTTAAAACCATAATGAAGGATAATGACAACTGGACACTAAGCCAATCATAACACAACTGCAATCTGAGTGTGTGTGTGTGTGTGTGTGTGTGTGTGTGTGTGTGTGTGTGTGTGTGTGTGTGTGTGTGTGTGTGTGTATGTGTATGTGTGAAACGTAGCTGCACAGCCTGAACAGTCTTTCTAACAGTGCAACTGTTCAGTTTAACATGAAAATACAATTTTTGCGGCAAGATTTAGGTGTTGATTTAAAGATGGAAAGCAACAGTGTTGTTTGCCATTAAAAAATGTCAGATAGTCATATGATATCATGCAATTCTCTAAGGACATTCACATCTTGCTACAATAAAACAATGCAGGTCTTACAGCTACAGATGACTGCAGATGACTTTTCAAACTTGGTCTGGGCCATCCCATCAACATCTGCTCTCTAAAAGTGCCGATTGCAGAGTTGCCACACTCAGTTCAGTCAATATCTCTATCAATCCATCGCTTTTGCTCTTTTCCCCCTCCTTTTTTGCCCAAACCTGTTTACTTGCCCACATGTCAGTCTTGTTTCTTCCCCCCTTCGTCCTCCCACTGTTCTGTCTCTCACCTCTGTCTCTTTTTTAAATGTGTCTGCCCTTCTCTGTATCCAACTCGCCTAACATCCCACTCTGCCTCTCTCTTCTCCCCTGTCTCTCCAGGTGTAGAGGATAATGGTTGCCTGCCGTCGTCTGGTTGTCCCGACGCCTGCACGTGCACAGACGGTGTGGTGCGATGCAGCAATCGAGGGCTGCACTTTCTGCCCAAGGGCGTTCCCAAGGACACCACGGAGCTGTGAGTCAGGCCTGCACAAACACAAACTCAAGGGTGTACACTTCACTTCAAATAAACAGATACACAAAGAAGCCAGCGAACATACCAGCAGACAGGCAAATGCAGACAGACAGAAATGGGCAATGCCTACTCTCCAATCACATGCAAAGTCACTCACACACACACACACACTCACACGTTGCTGCAGTGCAATATCGATGCAGCTGTTTGTCCTCTGCCACTTCAGGTCCTAACAAACCATCACTGCTACACACACACACACACACTTTCATCCTCTGAACTTGTAGAAATTCTAATCTACAATGTGCAATCACATATGGTTGTCTCATACATTATACAGCATAGCACACACTGAGAGAGAATAGACTGCCAGAACAGCTGTGAATGCGATATCGAAAGTGTCCTTGGGTGAATTTCTTAAAAATATCTTAAAAATTGCTTTCAAAATTATTCTTTTTCCAATGTCATACTATTATAATGCCAAAGACACCAAGTAGAAGAAGCCAAGGCTCACATTTTGCATCCAAAAGCGTTGCCATAGCTCTGAAGCTCTTTCCAAACTTTTAGTCGTGACGTAATCCTTTCTCCCTGACCCTGACAAGAAAAAGTCAAAACATTATTAATATTATTCTAAACAATGTAATCACCCTATTATTTCTCTCTATAGTACATCTTGTAACTTGTTTTGTCTGTTAATGTCAACCCCGTAGGAATCCATGTCATAATCAAATACACCAATGTAGGAAATGTCCATAATCATGGTAATTGTTGGGATTGATGTAAGGTAAAACAAGGGTATAACCATGTTAATCAAGATTGGGACATTTAGGAAAAAGGTAAGAACACAATCTGTCATAGGCGAGGTGAATAATTGGACACACACACACACACACACACACACACACACACACACACACACACACACACACAGAAACCCCACTAGCTGTGAAATAGGTCTGCTCTGCGGGGTCAATAGCAGTGATTAGGTATTGATCAGGCTGAAGAAGACACTCCATCATACTGTCTACATGACCTACTTATGACCTGAGAGCAAGAGGAGCAGAGACCAATGGATCATAAAATGGTGTGTGTGCATATAGAGTGTATATGTTTCACTTGTTCCACAGTTATAAACACAGAAGGGTCAGTTGGTGGATATTTATATATATTTGCATTGGTTGGAAAATGTGTTTGACACTACATGATTAAACTTCCACTAGTGCCTTGCTCCTCAACACTTAACATCATCCTGTCCTGATAACATCTTAGTCTTGTCAAACACATCCTTGATACTGGGAAATACACGTATTAAACTGTTAGATGAGAACAAACCACTCTGTTTGTAAGTATTGTAAGCCAAGAGCCTTGTGGTCTCTGTGAGGTACCAGGGAACGATCAAATCACTGTAGCGCTGGGTGGGCTGGGATAAACGTTTGAACACTGACCAACTTTAAACATTGATAGAGCCATGCTAGCGGTCTCCAGTCTACATGCTATAGAATACGCCTCCCGGCTCTCACTCAGCTCTAGCAGAGTGGTATAGATCTTCTCATCTGACTGAAGTATTTCCCAAGATATCAAACTATTCGTTTGATTCTTACACTGTTGAATTGATAGCAGAGCACACTATTACAATTATATAAAAGACACTACGCAACTAAATAAATAATTCCTCTTTCCACCGAACTTCACTCACATCTGCCTTTCACGCCCCGTCGTCTCTCTTTAATGTGACAGAAGTTCCTAAACCAATCACTTTATGTGCTGTTTTACCATTTTCTCCCCCTCATAGACCTATATTGGAGTATGAATATTAATACATATGTGATATATTAACTATGCACCTTTCCCTGCAGTTACCTGGAGGGTAATATGCTGACATCTGTGCCCAAGGAGCTGGCAGGCCTGAAGCAGCTGTCACTGGTGTATGTACCACTCACGTAACCTTGAACACAACACACAGATCCGTGTGCAAGACGGTTTAGAAACATAGCAACGTAGCACGTTCTGTATGTCTGCATTCACTGTATGTCCTTTTCTTCACAGGGACCTGAGCAACAACAGCATCAGCACGTTGGCCCCCTTCACCTTCAGCAACATGACACAACTCGCCACACTGTGAGTTACCGCGGCAACGCACACACCTGGTCATGAATCCTCACATCCCTGCCCATGTCTTGATGGGGTGTGTGTGTTTGTGTGTGTGTTTGAGGGTAAAAAACATGAGATAAATCAGTGTTTTCCTCTCTTAACTTTGACTAATCGCCCTTTCTTCTCCTCCCTCTTTTTTCATATATTTCTGCTTCTTGTTTTCTCCCCTAATTCTTGTCTGTATCTTCATCACCTCTCCTCCTCATTTTTCCACTGCTGTCCTTCGTTTACCCCAAATATCGCATCTCCTCCTTCTAATCGCTCCCTTCCCTCTCCTTCATCTCGTTTCAAGTTTCTCCTGTATCTCCTTCTTAAATCGGATTCCTCTTTCATCTCATTGCTAACATGTGGTATATTGCTTCCCTTTCTTCTTATTCCTTGTCCTTTCACTTCTCCAGCACTCACTCAAGGAACCTGTTGGATTATAATCTGTTTAAGATCCTCTTAAATTCCCCTTTACTGCCGTTCTATCCAATTATTTTTATGACTACGTTTGTCACTTTTCTCTGACATCGATTTGACATCAGCTTAGAGAATTTGTGCATCCAGGGAAAGTACATTTGCTCTTTTCCAGCAACGGCCAGTTTTATGTTTCACGCCTGGGAACTGCCCAGTGTAACCACAGGCTTCTACTATTAGCCCACAGATAGCATCAGTGGAACACTTGCAGAGTTAAATGCCTTGCTCAAGCACACATTGCCAAGAGATGAAGAGGTTGAAAAGAGTGTTTTCTTTTTCCTCATGAGATTTTCTTTAAGGCACAATGAGAGGGATTTTTCTAGAAAGAACAAAGTAATCCCTCTCAGCCATCACTTCCGATCCCACTAGAGGAGTGTGGCAGTGTCTGTACCTACAGAGTCCCTGCCCTCTGCCTGTAATTTCTTTTCTTTTTTTTCCTTTTTTGTTGTTGCTCTTTTAGTGACATTTCTGGGCATCAACCTCTATACAAACATAGGGGCCAGATCCAAGAGAAAGCTATAAAAATGTCAGACACAATGCCGAGAAAAACTTCTTCCAAAAGATTAAAATCATCCTCCTTGGCCTGAGGGAAGGGGCCGACATCTTAACCTGAAGTGGGAGTTTTGGTGTTGCTCCTGAGACACCTTCAGGTCTCATGATAACCAGTGGATATGATGAGACATTCCTGCACTTCACTGTGGAAATTCATGAGCCAAGAGCTTCTGAGAACCAACGTTCTGTGCTACTAGGATCAGTTTACCTTTTACTTATGTTAATATAATGGCTGTATCCTGAACCAGCCAACTTTATCTCATTTAACCCTGATTGTAATTCGTTGCATAAATGTTTGTCTCCTTTAACTTCATTCATGACTAAACTTTGGTGTGGGAGCCTCCGCTTTGCCTCTGGCAGTTTGTTTTTTTCCGTCCATTTTTTCAACCTCACTTGAAATAGCCGTCATCTTTATTTGCCCTTGTTCAACCTACGGTACCTAAGATATTGTACAACCAAATCTGCTGTCATCTCTCCTGTTTCGACTCTTCTTTATATCTTTATCTCAACATAATTTTTTCATGTATTCAGGGATGTAGTCTGAAAGACAAGAGAATATTTTTCCAAAACGACTAGATCCAAGAAAGTAATCTTGTGAACAGCATCCTGAGTGTTGTGACCTTGTTGGTGTCCTCTGTCTTTCAGCATCCTGAGTTATAACCAGATTCGCTGCATCCCGGTCCATGCCTTCGACGGGCTCAAGTCCCTCCGGCTGCTGTGAGTAGCAAGCTTCATCTTAAAGTGCCGCAGTATATTCAATATTCAACACTTTCGTTTGCTAGTTGTGGTACTGAGCTAAATCAAAGTTTAATCACTCCCTTGGTGCCAGGCAGAGTGCCATGTTAAGACCCCGTCACAGAATGAGTCACAGCCACCCAATCATTTGTTGTTTCTGGCTACTAAAAAACTATAAAAGTGACAATCTCTCAGCACCTCTTTAATACTCCCTCTCGCTTTCCCTTCTGCACACTGGCCTCTTCCTTCTCTCTCTCTCTCTCTCTCTCTCTCTCTCTCTCTCTCTCTCTCTCTCTCTCTCTCTCTCCGCCCAATGTTGCGTGAGATGAATCGACCTCCAGCCTCTGTTTCTCTCAGTCATCCATCTGGTTGTCCACCCTCTGTCTCACAAACACGCACACACACACACTGTGCATATTGCTGTCTGACCACCCTCTCACACTGTCGCATCCAGCTGCACACACCCTCCGAGATCACTGCCATATGCAGCATCTTAAATTGTAAGTTAACAGTATACCTGTATATATCACTGCAGCGAGGTGAGAACTTCAATCCCCGGAGATTTTCAGGAGCTGTTTTATTACTCTTCAAAAACATTTCTAGCATCTCTTAAAATGTCAATTTACCTAAATGACAGGGCAATGTATACCTTAATAGTAATATCTGCCTCTGAGATTTACACCTCCACTCCAATATGATGGAATTTCTCTGTTGATGAACAGAAAATGTATTTAAAAAAAAACATTCTGAAGAAGCGTCTTTTTGAATATTTGAGTAATCCACACAGAGATTACACATCAAATGTCAAAAACACAAGACGGAATGTTAGGGGAAAAAATTATTTATTTATTATTTAACCAAGCTTGTTGCTAGAGTTATTGTGTCTCAAAGGTAAAACTACATGGTCCTGATCCCTGATGTTTTGTATCTGAAAGACAAAGCGCCTACTTTCCCCTTTCACTTCACTGAATAGTCTACACTGATGGTACAATGTTGTTTTTTGGTACAAAGCATGATATATTTTAAATGACAAAATATGTCATAGAGGTTGATAATCTTAATGTTCTAGTTTGTCATACTTTTCTGTCAAAGTAGAATTTCACATTCATATCACACATGCCTTCAACGACATCAATATGAAATGATTAGAGATACATTCAATCCCTGTAGATATTCTACATGACATTTTACCACAATTGTTTGTTCAGAAAGAACTCTTTTGGTGGCCTTCTCTCTCTCTCTCTCTCTCTCTCTATATATATATATATATATATATATATATATATATATATATATATATATATATATATTGACCGGCCGGCTCTGCTATGAGGCTTTCACCTTGCAGAAGTTAAGTCATCTTTTTGTTTTTTTGTTTCTTCCCACCTTTTTTCCTTTCATTTTAGTTGATGTTGCCGTGGGGACTGATCTCGCTCTGCCCCCGCATAGCAACTGGTTGCCAAGCAGCAATCACTGTCACTTCCTCATTACCCACAACCCCCTCTGGGCCAGCCTTACGCGGGGGCTGTTAGACCACCACACATAGATGCACAAACACACACGCACACACACAGTGATGCACACAAACACACAAAGAAGCCCCCACACACAACTTGTACACTTGCATGCACAGATACACACTGTGGTACACACTGACCTCAACATGCACACACTGCATTATGCACACAAAGGAATCACACACGCACACACACTTTTCCAATAGTGCTGGTTTGATAGCTGTCCCCTGCTACACCCCTTCGCTCTAATGGAATGTGAACTTATATCCAGCAGGCAGCACACTCAAATGGCGAGACACAAAGGACACACACACACACACTGTCTGCAGTCTGAGCCCTTGGAGTTGATGGTTTCTAACACACATACATCTACGTGCACAAATGTGCACAAAAACCCAAAGGCGCAAAACAGAAATGCACATGCTCACGCCGATACACATCACTGCCTGCAGTTTGTCCCTTTGACACAAAGATTTTTTTCATATACACACACACACGCACACACACACACGTGCACACACACCATGGTCTGCCTGACCATATGAGAAAGTTTATATTCCATTCAGAGACCAGGACACGCTTTATAGCCCGATGATGAAAATAAGCTTTCTGTTGATTTTTGTTTTATTCTTCCATAAATATTTCATTTATTTTCCATTATAGAAGGGGATGATGGTGTGTCTGCAGCTGTGGAACCACAAATAATTTAAATTATTTAGCATTCAGCTAGTCAGGGCTGGTGTATTAATAATAATATCTATGGGCATCTCGGCTGTCAGTTCCATTTACTTCTGTTATGATGGGTATAGTAT
This sequence comes from Chelidonichthys spinosus, assembly GCA_029853015.1. Lineage (NCBI taxonomy): Eukaryota > Metazoa > Chordata > Actinopteri > Perciformes > Triglidae > Chelidonichthys > Chelidonichthys spinosus. The sequence goes on along the minus strand of CM056823.1, from coordinate 16,274,342 downwards.
GATGTACAGTATATGATGCAGGCCGTTTGTTGAGATATTCATTGTAAAATGAGTCATGAGTGCTTTCATACTTGGGCAAGCCTTAGATCTAAATACAGACCGTTCAGTTAATACTGTGTCAATTTAAGTACAGTAATTGTAGAAGTAGTAGTGACAGCATAATAGATAAAGAAGAAGTAGTAATCCCTAATCACAAGGGCTTGAGTCAAAGGTCAAATTCACATTATTGTCCATGCTGTAAAAAGTGTCATTATAAAGAATACTTAATAATATTAATCAAATACTAATTAAATTAACAATGGGTGAAAAAGTGGCTCCTTAAATTTGTAACAAGGTCAGTTGTGTGTTTAATATTCATGTACACTTATCTCTCTCATTCTCTCTCTCTCTCTCTTCCAGCACTCTCCATGGTAACGACCTTTCGACCATACCAGAAGGAGCTTTCAACCACCTCACGTCTCTGTCCCACCTGTGAGTGCAGCCCCGTATATATCTGTTTGTGTGTATAAGTGTCTTCCATGCAAGTGTTGTGATAGATGATGCATGATTGTGTGTGTCTAGGGCTCTCGGTGCCAACCCCCTGTACTGTAACTGTGACCTGCGCTGGCTCTCTCAGTGGGTCAAGGCTGGCTTCAAAGAGCCTGGTAAGAACAAAGATTAACATTGAAGATGCTGTGAGAATACATGTTTCCAAATGATTGCATGTGTCTGTTCTCATATTGCTTATATGAATCGCTGCTGTCTGGATTTCCGTAGGAATTGCTCGTTGTATGGGACCTCCCGACATGGCCGACAGGCTTCTGCTCACCACACCACTCAACAGATTTCAGTGTAAAGGTAGATAGTCCGCTCTTTATTGTGCTCGCTCACTTGCCACACCATGTTCTATTATCTGTCCATATATATCAGTGTTGACCTCTTTGAGCGCTGGATTAATCCCTGGATTCAGATAGATTAGTGCACAGAAAGGAAAAATCATGTCAGTATCACTTATATCGACAGTGAATCATCTCTTTCTATAGTAATATTTTCCATCTCCCTCACATTATTTTACCATTTTAGAGGTTTGACCCTTTTACTTGTTTAGATAGTTGGAAGTATTTTTTTCTTGACCTTGTATCATTCCATTGGAAAATCCAGACCAGTGGAAGTAAATCTAGGTGATTTTCTTTCCTTGCAATGGTCTGGGTTTTGTCTGGAGGCAGACTGTTGGCCAATTGTTGAACTTTAATCCAGTCTCAGGGTGAGTTTCACTGTTTTAGGTGGGCTGCCAATGGTTTTATATTTTCTTCACTAGTTGCCGAACACCATGAAGGCATTGGCCTTGTCCAATGTATGTGCAGCTTATGAAAATCACAAACTTTAAAATGCTCATGGATCATAAAGTTAGTGTAAATATGTTTTTTTATGCGTATTAGTGGACTAGTGACTCTCACCCAATGCATGCTGGTTACAGCAGTGTACAGTTCTTATGTTTCTTATTTCTGAAAATGAACTTGCCACACAATCAAGCCTTTGTGTATCAAGGACTGGTTGTTTAAAATGCTGTTTGATGTTGTCTGTGCTGTTACTCTTTAGGAAATAGGACGTTGTTTTACTGACTGACCTGATCAGTCAGTGAAACAACGTCCTATTTCCTAAAGAGGATTTCCTCCTAGTTCATAGAAAAAGAATGAGCAATAAAAAACACTCCATCCCCTCGAGGGAATTTCATTCTTACAGAACAGAGTACAGGAGTGTCAACCTAGAACATTACCTGCCTCGGGGCTTCCCTGCTGTATCAGACCAGAGGGAAAGTGAAGTGGACGTTTTTACACACAGGGAAAGATAGATCTTTAAAACCACGGTCCTACCTGTATAAAGCAACTGTAACACTAGGGCATCTGTGCATGTTGGAGGAGGAAATTTCCACTGGAAATAAAGAGTCTGACTCCAGGGCTATGGAGGGATCACACATCATCACACTGAATCAAATACTCTCTTCCTCTTCCTCTTGCTTCGACACACACCGACCTCTGAAACGAATCTCATTTAATTCTGTCTTATGTTTATTATCCTTTAAGGCATTTTCTAAGAACACCATCCATTAAATAAAGTCCAAACTGACTAAATCGTCAGTGTAATATATGACTGAAAATGTATCTCTCCATCTGTGATGCTTTACTTTGCGCCCCTTCTCACCTCCTCTTTCTAAGCTCATCTGCTTCTGTTATCTGTCTCAGGTCCAGTAGATATCAGCCTGATGTCAAAGTGTGCACCCTGCCTGGCAACACCCTGCCAAAACAATGGTACCTGTGTCTCTGAGGCGACTGGGTCCTACCACTGCACCTGTCCGTATGGATTCAAGGTGAGACACTCAGTAGAGACACTTTGAAGTGAAGTGGGGGGAAACCGAGGATAACGTGCTTCTGGTTCTTAGTCCACGAGAGAAGCCAGCCTTTCTACATCTCAAAAGAACTGCTATTGTTTATAATAAAAAAATCAAGATAAATATAAAAATATCTTTTATTTATTTATTGTTGTGGTAAGTCTTGGTTGTTAAATTCAGCACATACCATCTACTGGGAGATTTTGCAGCATTTTCCAAAGTAAAAATAAGGTTTAGAGGGCATGGAAGCAGTACAAATCAACCCTTGAACCTTGACAATGTTAGTGCCATCTTCTGATCCCTCATACCATCTTACTACACCATCACTTGAATAACTTGTATTTAGTTTATCTCTATTCTGAAGCTTGTGAAATGTGAAATTCCAGGCGGCTACTTTCGCTGACCAACTCATGGAATTGGCTGCATGTGTGGAAGGCACCCAAGATGGATAGCCATGCCGCATAAGCCTGTGGCATTAGCAGTATTATCAGGCTTAGCGTCGGCCTTGCATGCATAATGTATCTACCTATTAATCAATAGAGGAATGATGACCGCAGCTGGCTGCACTGGGAGGTATTGACTGATCAAAAGACGAAGGGTGTAATAATTGTCAAGCCCTCTGTGTTTGCAAAGACATGCAAATCTACTAGTGAGGGGCAGATTTGCATTCGAAGAGTTTGTCTGTGTGTGTGTGTGTTGGTGTGTGTGTGTGTGTGCACGCGCATCACTCGTGTGTGAGTTTAAAGATACACTTATCATCTCATGTGTACACACACACACCTCATAACCTTTGGGCTTTTACAGGAGGACAAAGCTTTAGTCTGGCTTTTAATTAAAACATCACTTGCCAAGGTCACAGACTGGGAAACAGGGATTGTTGGGTGTGTAAGTGTGTGTGCGTGCGTGTGTGTGCGCGTGTGTGTGCGTGCGTGTGTGTGTGTGTGTGTGTGTGTGTGTGTGTGTGTGTGTGTGTGTGAGTGACACTGCGCATGTTCATGTCTGAGTGCATGTTTTCCTTTCTGTGTCCACTGGGAGAACGTTAATTAAAATATGCTCAAGGAATCAAAGAAGGAGCAGCAGAGAACAAAGGAGGGAGAAGGAGAAAGAAAGGGAAGGGAAGTGGAGAAGAAATGAGAGAAATGTCAACTACATGAGAAAGTGACGGAGGAGGCTGTAGAAGAAAAGGGAAATTGGAAAGGGGTAAATGGTGATGGAGAAATCCAGAGAAAATGTCAGAAAGAAAGGAATAGTTGAAAGAGGGACAGGTAGAAATAAAGAGTGAATAAACATTTACAGTAGAAAAAGAAATGAGAGGAGGAAATAATGAAGATGGATGGAAAAGGAAAGCAAGAATAAACGTGCTGTTCGCCGCTTTGATCAGAGGAAGTGGGTGTGTTGGCGGCCAAAAGTTTGAAATTAAAACTCCAGCCACAGGGCTGGATGGAGAGAGTGGAGGACTCTGATACATGATCTAGCTGCTAGTGAAAGCTGTTTATTTAGAAAACAGGTGTGTGGTGAGGACAGCGATGAATCAAGGCACCAGGCTGCGTCATGCGTACTGCACAATATCCACATGTATATGCTGATTACAATGGTCGAGTGTGAGAAAGAGAGAGAAAAAGAACCATGATGAAAGCTCACTGGAAAAGTTGAGCGGTCGCTTAAGAAAACAAACACAAACACAAATATTAGAAAGTCTGTAGCAGCTTATTATGAGTGCAAAAATGAAATGACTGTCTGGCCTGCCAGGCATTTATACATATACAGTATATATTTGAATAGGATTGTAATGTAACAAGCTCTTTCTGCTCCTTCAATATGTGGATAAACAGTAACGCACAGGGAAGTTAACAAGATCCACCGCCTACGACACAACCGACAAGCAGGACTTTTCCTGTTATAGTCATAAAATAAATATGCCCCTCAACAGCTTCAGAAACACTGCAAACTGAGTCCCATCTTTATACTTTTATCTCTGCAACTCCCGGCACCCAACAGTTAGGCTTTTTGTTTTCCACCATTAGCACGTAGCTTATAATTAGCTCCTCCTCCTTTCATGTTGTTTGTCAGTGTCTGTTGTAATGAATGGGAGAATGGGACAGTGATGTTGAACCAGAGGGAGGAATGATCTCTCTATTAGTGAAATGCTTCAAGCAATGTCTTTATTTTTCTTTTACTTGTCCTCTCCTCCAGGGTCAAAACTGTGAAATACCCATCAATGCCTGTATTAGTTTCCCCTGCACTAATGGAGGAACCTGCCACATCCAGCCTGGCCTCGAAGACCACTTCAGGTACAACTCTCTTGTTCACTACTGTGTCTTATATAAATCATTTGAAACAATGCAAGAAGATTGCATTTGTGTGTTCATGTAACCAAACGGTCTGCCGGTTTAAAAGGACACGCTTATTTTTTGTTATTCAAACCAGCACCATATTTTATAGTTTTATATATTGCAGGCAGGAGATGAAGAACAATAAGAGAAGAAGACTAATTTCAAAGATGTCCTTCGAGAATCCATTCATGCAGGGGGTCAAATCTTATTGCCCTTTCCACCCCGCTGCTCGTCTTTATTAGTGGAGACCATGTAACAACCTCACCCTGTATTCTCATCTGAAGGGGAAATTAACTTTACTCGGCCCCAAGAAATATAGACAACGTCAGTAGAGTGGACAGTGTTCACTGGTCAATGCATTATCCAAGATAGCAACTTACTTTGAACTTATGATGTGTTTTCCTGCCTGTGTGTGCGTGTGTTTTGGGGCGGAGGCATTTAAACAGGAAGAGAAGAGACTTTTTAGATGAAGAACCCCCATTTGGACGGCTCATTAAATCCCTGTGCCGTCTCTGACCTTCTCACTTGCTTAAAGGGATGTTTTAAACTTCTGTCAGTGTCCTCATCAGTGATTCGGCACTCTGTTAACGTGATGCACTTGTGTTTGGTCTATTCGGTGGTTTCACACAAATGATAGAAAACAGCATAAAATATAATACGACCTGCATTCGATGGAGACTATTTTAAGTTTTATGGTGCATTTATAAGCTGGGGTTTCCTTTTTAATATTTGAGAATGAGCAGAGAGAAGGCAAATCTGTTGATGACATTTTCACATAAGCATTGGGCACGCAAGGGTAGAAGTTGAATCTCTTCCGTTTCCGTTCAGTACTATGCAAAATTCATTCATAAGTTCATTAGCAATCTATCGTGAAAACCCAATGAAGCAATACAGATGTATCCGACTGCTCCATTGTGACTGAATCCATGTCCAGTGAAGGGTCTAAGACTTTTCTTCTTCCCATCCCAAAAACATTTCAAACTGAATTAAATCTGTATTCGTCCAGGGGAATCATACTGCACTTGTTCACTCCTTTCAAATAACCCCTGTTTCACATTCATACTATTTCACACATTCACACCTGGGAGCTGCCCAACACGATCACAGTTTGGCTGTTGGCTGCAGAGCAGCTCCACTGGAGATGCTGGGGGTCAAGATCCTCTCAGTGGCAGCTGTTGAGGGAGCGGAGAGTGGAGATGGTGCAGAGTCTCAAACCTGCTCCTCACACTTCTTGGCTTAATTTGAGCATCGTGTCAGGAGGCAAGATATAAACACAAAGGGGGACCACAAACCTCAAATAATCGAATCTAATACATTAGAAATGGGATTAATGAAAAACAGACTGTATGCCATTAAAACTACATGAAATACACACTCTTTAATACATTCTCCAATACAGTCTCTGACAAACAGCCACTTTGATTGAAATGATTGTCATAAATATCTAAACCAGATTTGTCTGTTCCTTAACAGGGCCTTTGCCCTTTGTAAAGCTTTGATGTCCGTCTGGCCTTTAGCGGACTATATGGTAATGCTATTAGGTAGAAAGTCATGTCCTCTGAGAGATACAGAGAACAACAGAGGGAGGCAGGCAGCGAGAGTAGAATACCAGACCCCATCTGACATTTTAAAATGTTATATAATCAATCGGGAATATTCAATCAGTCCAATTAGCCTTGGTTCTTAGCGGGGACCTATTTGTCAGAATATATGCTTTTAATGTCAAGACTGGGAAGATGAATGGTGGAACAGCGCTCTCTGACCTTGTCAGTGTTGGCAATCATCTGCTCGTTTGTATTTCTTTGTCATTTGTTTCTCAAAAAAAAAAACTCAAAGGGACAGTTCACCCTAAAATTAAAAATATATATTTCCCCCCCTCTTACCTAGTAGTGCTATTTATTCATCTAGATTGTTTTGCTGTGAGCTGCCTAGTTTTGGGGCTGTAAGCCATTGAGATGCCTTCTTCTGATTATAAATAACACCACAGGTGAGAGGGAATATATATATATATATATATATATATATATATATATATATGCACTTTATGTTTTCATTTTTTCCTTTTTCCAACTTTACCAAATTGAGTTTTTCTTTCTTTATTTTTCATCAAGGGCTGATGGAAACCAGACCACCACTAAAAATGTTTTTGCATTTGTTATTGTGGCAAATATTGTGATTCCAAGACAATGTTCATGTTGTTCTGTGTCTGCTAGATGTGTAACCATGCAACTGGTTATAACCATGACAGGCCATAACCATGGCTATAACCATAAAGCCATAACAACTCATGTTGACTTTGATTTGGTGGTGACTTTCTGGTCAACAATTGCTAAATGCAGCTTTAAAAGTTCCTTTCTGAAACCTGAAACCAGACATGGTGGCGATGTGCATCCTCCGGTGTGGGAAAAGTGAGTGAGATGAGTGTTAGCGTGAGAAAAAACTGTTGAGGCAGAAAAGTTAGATTAGAAAAAGTGAGAGTGAAACAAAAGGAATCAAAACGTTTTACGGATGCAAGGGAGCGGGAAGGACAGAGGACACAGTGTAAATAAATGTGTGTGTGTGTGTGTGTGTGGGGGGGGGGGGGGGTACTGGAGTGCATGTGATCTATTATAAGGAGTTAACTGGGCTGAGATAAGAGGGCAGAGATCAAGGGGCTGGAAAGAAGAGAGCAGGGTGAAATTAATCTACAGATTGGGGGAGAAAGAGAGTGAGAGAGGTGCTGAAGATAAATGGAGGGGAGGAGGAGGCTTTGATCGTTCTTTTAGAGTTCCCCAGGTGGTCACTTTAGTGGCATAAAACTTGAAAAAAAGTTTATCTCAGCCTTTTTTTTATCTCAGCCCTGGAGGGGGTGAGTTCATTTTTTTTTTTTTAGATGCTGGAGGAAGTCTGACTTCTGGTGTTTAGTAGTGAAACATCCCACGACAAAGAAAAGAAAGAGATGAGATGAATCAAAGGGCATTCAAAAGAGCTGACAGCCTTTCTCCTTTTTACTTCTACTGCCAAAGAAGACAGAGAGGGTTCGTGTGAAGCAGTAACAGTTTACAGTTTTGAGCAGCCATGTTAAAATTTCATATCTGCTATAAAATGAGGCATGAAATGGTGTCTCTTGTTGGACCACTAAATATAGATATGCCGTGGCTCCAGTGGCGTGTGAGAACCGGCAGAATACGGATTAAATTGTTTTTTCTTTAAAGCTCTTATCGGAGAATTTAAGGGGAAGTGAAGTTGAACAGCTGGATTGATTTTATTTCAAGTTGTGCAGCAGGCATGTGCGCTCAGGCCTGGCCCCAGTCAGCATCTTACAATGTGCGTTGTGTGTGTGTAGCTGTGTGTGTCCGCCAGGTTTCGAGGGCCAGCGATGTGAGATAAACCCGGACGACTGTGAAGACAACGACTGTGAGAACAACTCCACCTGCATCGACGGAGTCAACAACTACACCTGCGTCTGTCCACCAAACTACACAGGTACACACACACACACACACACACACATGCACACCCTCAATTTCTACACATGTTCCTGAATCAGTTTGCCCCCTCGGAAGACTGGGTGGGTCACAGAGTCCCTCCACTACCAAACACACACACACACACATTCAAAATATTACTTTTTCCACTTTACTGGATTGTAAGTTAGTAATGGGCAGTCTATCCGCAGTGACCTGAAACTGCTCCTGGAGGAGGTTTAAGAGCAATCACATAGGAGAGAGGGGGGGAAGGGGGGAGGGGGGGTGGCAGAGTGATGGCAAAGAGAGACTTTGTGCTCGAAGGAATGGGGAAAATAAACATTGCAAGGGAAAAGGGTAAAAAGAGGGGGCAGATAAAGGGCAAAGGAAGAAAGAGAGAGTTGAGGTTGAACTGCTGACTGGGAAGTTAAGTTTTTATATCTGTGACAGTGTCCTCTAAAACACACACACACACACACACACACACACACAGCTGCTCTCCTTTGACACTGGATCTCAGTCAACACACACACTCACCCGCACAGCCACTATGTCATTATCGTTGTTGGCATAGAGCAGCTCCTCACACTGCCAGCCACCTTACCACATACAGCTGTTGCACACACACACACACACACACACGCACACACACATGCGGTTTGGTTCCTTTGGCTCTGAGCCTCCACTCAGCTCAGTGAACCGAGGTGTAATCATCAGGTGTCACATTAAGAGGACAGTCCTTCGCTAGTCGCTCAGCTTTCTCCAAACTCAGCAACTAGGACTGTCACATCAGATTTTGCACACTGGGGTGGGGGGGGAATCAAGATTTACACAGGACATTTTTAAGTGGCGATATAAAGTTTCTGCAAATGAGAAGTTTCATTCCAAATATGCCACAGTTTCAGACGTTGGACATCAGAATGAATGTGTTGTATTCTGTCTTATTATCAAGTTTGATATTTCCTGAAATTGGCAATAGAGGAAAAGGTCAGGAGGTCATTAAGACCATGAAGGTTAATTCTCTGGAGACAATGCAAAACACATTTTAATGAGAGCACATTAGGGTTTGAAGTTCTTGAAATGGAGCAAAGTGCTTGTGAAAGGGTAATTTTGACTGGTGCGACACAAAATATCAAGATGTCAATAAATCTACTTGGGAGCAAAAATACTAATATTAAATAATCTGGCTACTAACCTTCTCAGGACCAAATCTTCAATAGCCCTTCCATTTCAGAATATTATTTAGTTTTCCTGCCCAGGAGGCTCACTTCGTTGCAAATAAAGGATCACCCATATCATTTAAAACCAAATTTGTCAATATTTCAGCAAATTTTCGGTGGTGTTTTTCTTCCTACACCGTTATAATATGCTCATAAAATAGTGACAAAGAATAAATGTATTCTGGCTAGCACTTTAACGTAATTGAACCACTCTCATAATTATAATTTGCAGGTGGCAAATGTGGTAATTTTGTAGGAAACATGTTTATGGCCTTCAGTTACCACCATATCGATTGACTCATTTCTGTATGGTATTTCTGGGCAGACGCAGGATTGTTCAGGACGACATGCATCTAAAAGAGTCTTGAGGAAAGAGTGGTGGAGACAGACGGGGTGGGGGTGGGGGTGGGGGTGAGGCGCTAGGATTAGATTAAAGCAGGCAGAGAACGATGGAAACGTGCTTGACCTTTCTCAGTCCCCTCTTCCTTCATATGACCAATTTCAGCTCCTGCTTTTACACACTCTGTTAACCTCACTCACCCTTTGAGCATGTGTGTGTGTGTGAGTACATCTGTAGACCTTAGCCACCGCTACACCGCCTATTAACCTTCCTCTCCATCCGCTATGAGAAAAGGCTGATAATGATGTTCCCTGTGTGTACATGAAGACTTTCACTGCACATTGTCTGAGGCCGTGAAGGAGATAGACATATTATAAATTATCTTTTTCCACCCCTTGTTTGTCTTTCTTTTCTGCTGCCATTTGAAGCTGACAGAGAGAACATGTGAAAAGGTTAGACTGGCCCTCTCCTCCATCTCTTTTCCTCTTTTTTCCTTCCCACTCTGCTTCTGTTACTCTTCTCCCTTAACAAGATGCTGTCATCTGGGTAGAACACACTCATACAAACACCTGTTTGGTTTAGCTTTACATTCAACCTTTTTAATTACTGAATAAATACATGTGTACTGTCTCTCTTTGTCGCCAGGTGACCTGTGTGACGAGGTGGTCGACCCTTGTCTCCATGGTTTCGACCCCTGTCAGCACGACTCAAAGTGTGTCCATGTTGGCCGCACTTACAGGTGAGTGACAGCTTTGAAGGAGGTCAGCACAGAAAAGGGGTCAGGGGTCACATCACAGAAAGTGACAAGGTCAAAATGAAAAAAAAAAAGCAGACTTTTTTGAACGGTCATCGTTTCCCCGGGACTCAAGCGCTTGATTAGATAAATGCAGGATCAGACTGGTATGTAGGCCTACAAAAAAAATACTGAATACTGAAATGTGTGCACTTTTTGGCAAAAAGTCACCATTCTCTCAACAGGATCGTCACTCTTACTACTTAGCTTGCTTTTTTCAAGTACAGTAAATAACATGTACCTCACATTTTCTTCATGTTCTTAACCTTCAGATAAATGATATATCTTTTCAGCTCATGCATACATACATAGCTCTTCATGAATAATAAAATAAACTGATATTTTTGTCAGCAGTTTATCCACATGCATTCATGCACAGCAGTATATAATTACATGAAGATATTTAGCATTTACATGTTCAAAAATACATTTGTAGAGGAGTTTGCAGGGAACTCACACAAACAGTAATTCACGTTTCCATTTTCCACTAGGTGCGAGTGTTTACCGGGCTACGTGGGTCAACACTGCGAGCAGGACTATAATGACTGTCTGGAGAACAAGTGTCAACACGGGGCGGAGTGTGTGGACGCTGTCAACGGCTATACCTGCGTCTGTAGAGAGGGTTTCAGGTGAGAGCCATGGCAACACACCATGAACACGGCAAATGGCTTTGACACACACACACACACACACACATACACACAGTTACACACTGCAGGGCCAGACTGGGAGGAGATACAGATGGCGCTCCATAATCAGACACTTGTCACTCTCCACCCACTGTGTGTGTGTGTGTGTGTGTGTGTGTGTGTGTGTGTGTGTGTGTGTGTGAGTGTCTGTGTGTCTGTGTGAGTGTGTGTGTGTTTGTGTGCAGCAGATGCAGCTCCATGTGGTTAATTATAGCAGAGAGAAACAAATTCATCACAAGGGACAGAGAGACAGAGAGGGAGAAAGTGAGACAGAGAGAGAGTGTCATGGCTATGCAGGAAACAAGTAGATAAAGGACACAGACAGCAGCGGAAAGACTGACAAAAAAAATAAAGGAAATTCAAAGGAAGGTTCAGACATTCAAGGATACAGTCAAACAATTAGATACACAGAATCTGTCTGCATGTCATGCTGATAAAACATGTCCATTTCCTTCAGGAATATTACCGTACCAGCTTCACCAACGCAATCTCCCAACAGCAAGGACCAAACAAGTTTATCAGAGGATACAGACACAGTCAATCACATCCTTAAAGCTCTATGAATAAGTTATCTTCTGTGTCATCATCTCCTCCCTTAGCGGGCTGTTCTGTGAGAACCCCCCACCAATGATCTTGCTGCAGACCAGCCCCTGCGACCAATCCGACTGCCAGAACGGCGCCCAGTGCCTGGTGGTTGCCGGGGAGCCCGTCTGCCGCTGCATGCCCGGTTTCTACAGCAGCAAATGTGACAAGACGGCCACTGTTCACTTCCTGGGTCGGGACGGATACGTAGAGCTGCCGGGCGCAAAGCTCCGTCCCACTGCACACATTTCATTACAGGTACTGTCGACATTTGACCGCCGCTCACACAGGACAAATGTCCTGTTTTGAAGTAAACAAAAAATGTATTTCTATGTATCCTGATTCAACAAAAAGACTGTATCTTGTAAGTATGTCAAAAGCCATATCCATCTGCGCTACAGGGAAAACATTTATGGGCTGCTTGAAATAGAGCTGCGAGCTGCTCAAATCAAACCTATAGAGTTGCACGATTTAATGCAGACGAAGCAAAGCAAACATCTGCTCTACGCTCTGTTTCCGTGCACACAAACACACATACGCTCATTCACACAGACCACATACATTTTGGACACCTGGGATGCACGTACGTATATCCTGATAGAGAAATATTTTTTCCCCTTTTTTTGGAAATGAGAGTGTAAGCGAGCGAAAGAGAAACAAGAAAAGGAGGGCAGTCTAATTGATATTTACCACCTGTTTGAATCTGTGCGTGTGTGTGTGTGTGTGTGCGCTAGTGTGTGTGCGCTTGTGTGTGTGTGTGCGTTCCTGCCAGAAGCTTTCAATGTCAGTGCCAAGGCTGTTAAACTCTACCAAGAGGCCCCGACTCAGAGGCAAGAGAGAGAGAAAATGAAGAAGAAAAAAAAAAAAGAATGAAAGGGCCAAAACACTTCATAAATCACTGGATGTTTTTTCTCTTTCTCTTTAACACATTTTCTCTTTCCTTTCCGTCTGCATACCAGTTCTCTCTTCACCCACTTTTCTATACCTCACTCTTCCTCCATCCCCCCCCCCCCCTCTCTCTCTCTGCTGTACTCAACATTTCTCCCTCCTTTGCCTCAATGTCATCGTCTCTCCGGCAGCTTGTTAGCAGGTGTTGACTTGGCTTTGCTCCATTGAAGCCAGAGTGTTAAGTGCTTGGCCCCTCGGCCCCATTTCCACTCGCTAGTTAGTTAGCGCTTAGCGGCGCATGCGAACAAGTGTGACATGTCGAGCGTGTCTACGTGACCTCGTTCAGGGACGTGTGCTGCGGGATTTCCATTTTTATCCTCATTTTCACGCACTCTGCTTTTAGCGGTTTGACGGTGTCACATGCAACCTTGAATTAAAAGTAGCGTCCGCTAACTAAACATCAGCTCTGTTAGATCGTGGTGCCAGGGCTCAGAAACTGTGTGGATGCTTAGACAGCCAACGGGGAAGTGGAACACAGTAGTACACTCAACATTTCACCACGTTTTCAAGGTGAAAGAAGAAGTTGTCAAAATCAATCCTTTACTTGTAGCAGAAAAAACCTATCCCTGCAATGCAAGGAGGAAGGTAATGAAGCACAGTGGTTTGCAGCTGCCGAGAGCAATAACACATATATAGAACTTTTAATTAATGCAACTATGTCCTTAAAGAGGACTGATTATGCTCATTTCCAGCTCTATGTTTTATTCTCTGATACTGTACAAGTAGCCTTGCATGATTCGCAGTTAGAAAAAGTCCTCATTTGTCACTTTGGCACTTCGTGTAGACCCTCGGTTCAGCCTCGGTCTGAAACGCTCCATTTAAGCTCCTGCCGCCTCCCTAAAAGCCCACTTTCTTCTGATTGGCCAACTTCTCAAAGCATGCTGAGGGGGCTGAATTTATATGAATTGGATGATGTAATGCATGAACCCAAATGATGCTAAGTTAGCTCTCTACCCTGCTTTTGATTAAATAGTTAAGGGATCTGTTTAGGGTTCCATCATAAAAAAGTGTGTATCTAAATGTGAAACCATAACTGTCTTCCAAATGACGTTCCTTGATGAGTCATATACAGCCGAGGTTTTCAAAGAGAGAGGCGGGCACCCCTGAGAGGAGGCTTATTGAATGGGGGGTGAAAACATATTACATTAATTCTAACATCATTTATCAAATGGGGATGTGTGATTTGGTAAAGAGTGTTCGGAAAACGAATATGCCTTCAGAGGGGCCTTTTATATGGAGCTGGTGTATTCTGCAGTTATATTAAATATTAATATTACGCACTCTTGGCTCAATTGTTGAGGGGACTATGGGATCCAATAACATAATCAGGGCATCACAGGCATCTGGGAACTGAGCAAGTAAACTAACTTGGGGGGAGGTGGGCGCCTTTTCCGAGCTTCGTCTGAGTGTCAGACTTGTAAACCCCTGGTATCAGGTATATCACCGATCAGTATCATCTTTAAATATTCTTGTATTTCTTATCGGACCTCTCTGTCTCTCCAGGTGGCTACTGATAAAGACAATGGTATTTTACTGTACAAGGAGGACCACGACCCCCTGGCACTGGAGCTGTACCAGGGACACATACGACTCATCTATGACATCGCCAACTACCCACCCACCACTGTTTATAGGTAGGCCACACACACACAAACACCACCTCACTTTCTCACCTTCTACAATGAAAGATTTGCCATATTTTTATACTCAGTATATTATGTTGAATGTCAAGTTTTTAAGAGGTTGAAATTCTCACACATTCACTCTTGTTAACTCAATTATGTATGCACACTCCTCACTCTACTTTCAGTTATACATGCACATTTATTTCGAGAGTTTTATTTACGTGTTTTCACTTGGAAAAAAGTTATAATCTGGATTCAGATGGTACAAAGGTTCAAGGCAAAGTTAAGCACACTTCTTGCGTTGGCACATACACATATTTATCCACTGAATGAAGTGACTCTGCTGTATAATATTAACAAGTATTACAGAGCTTCAAGATAGTGTTCAAAAAGTACACACACACAGGTTTTTATTTACAGTAATGTAAGGATTACTCGGTAAGTGCTGATCTGGCCGTGCTCACCGGCATATTCTCACACACAGTAGCAGATCCGTGTATGAGCACTTCCCTCTATTAGCAAACATGAACACCTTCACAATCTTGACTAGACAATCGTGTCCCCGAGTGAAAGCTACAGGTCAAACAGTGGAAACACAAGTCCTCATTCCGTCTGCGTAGACCTTTGCATATTATACGATACACTCACAGTTTCATAATGCAGGAATATGACACGAGAATGTTTTCAGTAGTTATTTGTTGGAGAAACCATTTAGGCGTATATGCAGATATATTAAAGCATGTGACACAAACAAAAAAGACCAAAAATAAATGTGCAATACAATGACCATACAATCAACAGAGAGAGAGAGAGAGAGAGAGGGTCTATGTCCGTCTTTGTTTGGTGCAGATTGGCTCATATTGATTCTGTCTGCTTCTCTGTCTATACTGTCTGTGGAAATAGAAAAGAGGAAGAGAGATGTGAGAGAGACATATGATACAAGATTCGATCCATTGGGTCGTCTGGGGGGGTTCAGTTCACAAGAAACGAGCAGGCAATAGTGCGGACCATACAAAACACTTGATAATGTAAAACTTTTGCATTATCATTCGAGGTTTACTGGCAAGATGATATGTCAGCCTCGAGACTTCCTCTGGGAAAGTCTGTGAGGCAGTCACGATGTAGAATAAAGCCTCGTCTACATGACCATAGAACTTAATGTCAAAACAGAGTTTTATGGCACGAGGCAGGGAGTGGGCACGGCTCTGCCAGTCCAAATAGAGCTGATGTTTCCAGAGTTCCTCACAGCAGCAGATAATAGAAGGTGTTGAAGACGGATGGAAAAACAACTTCCAACATTTAGTCCGGCGTGGAAAGGAACAAAAAAAAAACCTTCAACTTGAAAAAGACCCAACAATACCAGCGGTATGAGACAGAAGCTACCAATCATTTTCACCAAGGTCTCATTTTTTTTGGCAATTATACCACCTATGAAAATACATTTTTCAGTATTATATAAATACTGAAAATGCTTTTTGTACTACTCTTGAGTTATCGCACCAGGCGAAGGAAGGGAGGAGAGAGAGAGAGACAGATGCTTGTGTAATTGGATGAAGAGGAAGGAGGAGAAATGAGGGAGAGATTATTGCTTTCTAATGTACTCACTGTTCTTCTTTCTTTGTATTTCAATCGGTGGTTTTCTTAGCATGTGACGTCTGGCTTCATGGTTTTGGTTAGAGACAAGGTCACAGGAGGAGGAGGAAGTACTAGCCTTACTGCTTCTGATGATAATATGCAGCCAGCTCATAACAAATTTGACTTTAGGATTAGGACGTTATGATATATTTTAAATCCTGCAAGTAGCTTTGGGAGAATGAAATTAAAGCCACCATTCACTATTTCAAGGGCAAGAATGTTTCTGCATAAGCCGTTCCAATCATGTTTCACTTAAACTCTCTTTTATTGTATAGTCTTAGAATTTGTATTAAGAAGTCATATACCCACAGGAAAATGGGCATATATTTTTCATTTTAGAGTTATTCTGCAGTAGACTTTTCTGTCATAATTAGACAAATGGACATGCAACGTTGATTTTGAAAATGAGTTGAGCTTCGGTTGTTTTACAGCATTGTACATCAACAGTGATACCACCAGTGTTATCATGTGATGACATATTCAGCAGTGTTTTAAAAGTTATATTGAGCGCATCTACATACATGTGTGGAGGTTATTTAGTTGCTTAGCATTGTGTTGGCAATTATGAATTCTGTCTTCTTTGACCTTTGATAAACTGATGCATACAAACAGCTTAATTATAATAATACTGTGATTCTGCATTTATCCCTGCAAGTATATTTAGGCCAGATCAGATGTAGAGCAGTAGCCCTTGAGCTGGTAGAGACCATCACCGGCCCACAGAGGCTTTGGCAGGGCGGATTGTACCAAGAGGTCGTCTTGTAGCAATACAGTCTTGTTAGCCATAACAACAACATTTAGTTTCCTGTAATTGTTTGTTCACTTTCCATTCTGTTTCTTCACATGAATGATAGTTTGTAGTCATGGTGAAATCCCAAATATGACCTGAACCAGAATATGTGGGACTGTTCACAATACATGACACATTGTAAAAGGCAAGAAGAGGACTAGGAGAAGGGATGGTACGAGAGGAAGGAATGAAAGAATGAAATTGCGGGGTTAATGTAATTACATGGCACAGATGGGGAGGGGTGGAGGCTGGGTTGAAAAGGTCAAATTTGAGAGAGAAGAGGACCGTCAGAGGGACGTCTGGACGCATAGAAAGACAGATTGATCCGTTGAGAGGCGGGCATAGATGGAGATATAGCCCGGAAAACAGATGGATGGACTGATGCTGGACAGAAGGCAGGGGGAAACAGGACAAAGAGATGACTGGGTAGAATAGGTTGCCCACGAGAGGAGGAAATGGGGGGCTAAACCCGATGGATAGAAGCAGTCGAAATGAAGAGACCATGAGAATTGGAGGATGGATGAAAGAGGGGTGAGGGATGAGAAGAGGGATGGAGTGAAAGAGGGTTAAGAGCAGAGGGGAAAAGTAAACCGCAAAGTGAGTCTGGGAATTATCCTTGTCTGGTGTTGTTAACTTGACACGGGCCACGCCTGAGAGGGAGACAGGCAGACAGACAGAGTGCAAGGAAAACTGACAGAAACAGAGAAAGGAAGTGTAAAAGAAAGACAGGTGAAGACAGAGAGAGGGAAAGAAAGTGTACAGTAGCAGAAAGGAATGATTGAACATAAGCCTCATACTGGAAGACACAAACGGAGACGGTGGAGCGTAAGAGGGATCATGTGAAGGTCCACAAGAAGAGGCGGAGGGAAATTACGATTGGAGGCAAGAGAAAGAAACAGATCCATAGGACCCGGACCGTGTCTCAGCACAATAGAAACACTAAGTAAACACTCTCTCTATGTTATGTTTAGCATTAGCGTTCTGGAAGGAGACGAGGCCCAGCACCAAAGCCTTGGGCTCATTTTACCACAAGCCTTGATGTATTTCTTTTTTATGTGCCATTTTTTGATTGCATGAGTCTGAGCATTGCAAATGGCCTAGCTTATCTGCCCTAAATTGGAAGTGCATTGTAAAGCGACTTGAACCTCATGGCCAGGCAGGCACAGCAGAACGTCCTGCCACCATTCAACTGATGCTGTCCAGAATGGCGAAACTATTTAACTACCACAATCTGAGCACAGCAACTCTGGCAGATCCCGAACATGGCACTGTCCGTGCAATTACTGCGGTTGTGCAACCGAGGGCCAGGGATCGGCGCCAGTCCCTGGGATGTTTCTGAGCGATCTCTGGGTCGGTTATCTCGGGTGGAAACCAGAGAGCGAGAGAGGGAGGGCATTACACTCAAGCCAGGGCTGGAACGTAGCAGTGGTGACTAGACCATGTAAAACTAATCTTGTTAAAACAGTGGATTAATGAGTCAGTTTTGACAGCAATGTTGCTTTGACATAGATTTGATTTGTTGGATACCTGTGTGTTGAAGAGATCAGGTTACGTTTGCTCTATATAACAGATGGGCATACACCTATTGTTGCATGCACATCTACACAGATGACATCTGTGTAGATGGGCATACACCTATTGTTGCATGCACATCTACACAGATGACATCTGGACAGGAAAGGAACGGAGAAATTTGGATTAAAAATAGAAAAGACAAGATAGAGTAGGCAAATACCGAGGAGAAACCTCAGCAGGAAGGCCAATCAGCATGGAAAGCAGCGGGAGTGATCATTCAAATAAAAAAATGTACAAGAGATGTATACAAGTTGGTTTGATTTGTATAAAAAAAACAAAGAGGGCGAGCGGGACAGTGCCCTCATTAGGGACGGATGAGAGTTGTTATGCAGGCCCAGTGTGAGGAGAGAGAGTGTGTATGTGTTTGTTGTGTATTAATGTGCTGCCCTTTACTAATGCCACACTAATCACCCATCGAGTCAAAGGGAGCACATGTACTGCTGTTCATCGGCGGACAACAGGGGGACGGATGGGTACATGGAGAAAAAGATGGGACAGAGACAGTGAAGCAGAGGGAGGGATGGGTGGATGAATGAGTGGACAGAGAGGAGATGGAAGAAGGCTGAGGAGGGATGATGATGATGATGATGATGATGATGATGATGGATGCTTGGACAGAAAAAAAGATGGAAAGGGATGTAGAGAAAGAAATGGAAGACTAAGGGGTGGGTGCTCTATCTACTGGACAAAGTATACTTTATAAAATCCGCCACTGAATCAAAGTCGGTATTAAACAACAAGGACTTTCGTTTTGTACTTTCATATTTTGGGCCAGTATAAGAACCTCCACATGTCCTCTGAGGAGACAAACTTTCTGTCCAAAGTTTACAGTGCAAACGGATTTTATTTTAGAAGCCAAAAGTAAACCAGCCAAGAAAATAAGATAGGATATAGATAAAGTATGAAAGAAGCACTACAAAGTTGAATCAACACTAGTCCAACACACAGGAAGTTTGTTGCTGTGAGATGAGTCCTTGAACATTATAGGATTAAGACAC